>DWDU01000624.1:0-17826 GCA_018245575.1 Jemadia suekentonmiller | reverse complement strand
TATTAAAGTGTATCTTTGTCACCTCGTTGGACGTGTTGGTTGCAAGCGTGACTGCCGATCGACAGGTCTTGAGCTAAGACCACGGGTCGGACACTATTGGATTTTTATAACTTTTTGGATTGTCTATTAGTCTCTCGGAGTCTAGATATGTGCCGGGTGTATGGCAATAGACTCATCACCTATTCTATACTGAAAAGTAAACGTAACTGGAGTATCGTATGAGTGTGCTACAATGCTCTGCCTACCTCTTCGGCGATCATAGGCGTGAAGTCATGTAGGTACTTAGTATTTTCATCATCCAAGCTACAATTCTATAGACCTGCTTCTGACTGTGTGGCGGTCTTAAATTTAATTTTACAAATGTTTAACTACTCAGCCATCTCAGCAATAAGAATTAATTGAATATGAAAAGCGTATAAGAACACATAATGATTTGGCATGAAATTATATAACAATAAAAAGGCATTCTAAGGTGTTCGCCACCGCATCAAATTATGTTTTTGCAAATCAATGATATTTTTATCATTGAAAGAAAAAGTGCGTACGCTATAAACACTCATAATTTCCGAACACGCCAAGTGCGGCGCTGTTCGAGCATGAATGGTACACAACGTACACGTAACAATTCCAAACTTGTCATCGAAATAACTTTATATGACAGACATTGAATCGTAAAAATGGAAAAATGCCCCGTCGCAAACCACGGGAGGGGGTCGCCGACGCAAACGACCTTGAAGCTGCTAATTACGAGTACCAATCTAATGTCTGCAGGCGTTAGAATATTGTGTAGGAATAGGACTTTGTGAAATTAATTTGTAAATTCAATTCCAATTCAAAGATCTAATAAACATGAAACGAAATATAGACAATAAGATTTAAAATGTTTAGTTGCAGTAAACAGTTCAAATTCGAATCGAACACTGTCCTATCTAACGGTTAAACTTAGCTTACAGACACCGACTAGACGTTACAGAATTTAGCATTTGCTCTCACTAATTTTATTGGTGTTTGTTTACAATTAGCCGCCGATGGTAAAATGAAAACTCAAATATCAACGCAAGTATTCCCCACCAACATAATGACATGTTTACACACATACAAATCATTTTAAGTCGACGTAGAATGAATTGTATGTTAAGCTTTGCACTCGATGTAACTGCGATTGAAACTAATACTAACACCGATAAACGTATTTCAATCTATTGGTTTTTTTTCGCGCACTCGTATAATCATCGTAAGATTGCCGTGTTGTTATATTTTTTCAATAGTCATCTAAGAGTACTTCTTTACTAGTTATACTTTTTAATATGTAATATATATCACGCTTGCTTAGAACGTACCTATCCTTTGTTGTATTTAACATATCCAAGCTGTAGGAATAGGGAAAAACACTTCAATATATCAGTCATCGATACTGATTTCATGCATCTAGCAGTCTATATACCGAAACGGTTTTCGTATACGGTTTCAAGTGGCGTATGTAGACGTAATGACTACTATTGTATCAAAAGGATTTTAAATAGGATCGACTGTAATCCAATCTGGTTTTTTTCTTTATATTCTCACCGCGTGGTCACGACTGCACCACTTGATACGACATAAGAATAGACGCAGCAATCCATCTAACTAAAGCCCCTATATGATTTACGTCCGATTTCGCATAGATCTCGCATTTCGTACGCGCAGATGTCTGTAGCGCAATAAATAATATGTTACGTCTATACGACTTATGTTACATAGAAGATTCATAACATTTCATCCGCCACTTAATACTTACTCAACAGATTTATGTCAAACAATGTAAAGACAATATTGTGAATAAACTCTGTACGGGTATACGGATGTGTGCGGAGAATGATGAATGTATAGTAGGTCGAGTCTGTAAAGATACTCAGTGATCTGTCTACTCCTTATTGGTCATGGCGTGACACTATGACAGTAATATTATATTATGATAACGACAAAGCATATTGTTGTGAATACAATATTGTATGTAGTTGTGACACATTTTAACAACAAAATTATTGTCCAACATTTCTACAGTCCTCCATAAGTAACAATCTAGTAGTAATGCAATACTAACATATTTTTTCTATAAATATTTCAAAACGATCACCTTATACAAACGGTTCTTCTTGTAGGTACTCGTAAAAATATGCGCTGTGTAAAATATAGTTAAAACTGTTTTTCATGTCGTAACAGAGATATCATTTTGCTCAACTTAAAGATATGATCAACTTAAAGATAACATCAACATTTTGCTCAACTTAAAGATATCATCATCAGCTTATTGCAGTCCACTGAGTCTTAGGGCTCCCCTGATTTTTTAAATTTTGTATAGCAGTTGGTTTACGAAATGAATAAGTTAATAAATAATGCCTAATATCTATGCTTCAACTGTAAAATACAATTTATGACCCTAACAGTACTAGTATAAGATAATGTGTGATAACGTCAAAAAAAACGGTTGTCAACGGTTCAGAATAGCCAACAATTGAACAATAATAAATGAATATTGGCTATTACAGCGAGGTCACTGACCAATAGCTTCTTATCGATAGTTTGTCAACCAAACGACTTGTAAAGAGCTGACTGAGACTTAATTGCTTATTTTGCACAGTTAAAGTAAGAGCAACAGATAAAGGCATGAATTGCATGTGAATACGCGTCTCAGGTGTTACATTGTATGTGTAAGAGCACATTCAAGCTGAGCTGTCGTCATACAAGTTAAATACCTAAGGTTGTGAAAAACCCAAACAAAAAACAAATTACAAATTCAAATCGAACTTCCGGGTCAACGGATGTATTATTAATTTTCTCAAACAAGAATCTTCTCAAAGATGTTCATTACATTTCTAGGTATCCAATGATTGAGTTATGAAAATAATACATAGGTATTTAAAATAACATACTCGTATATTTCGCGTACGTTCAGCATTCAATTTATTATTCATTTATTTTTCATACAACATTATTCATGATCGCTAAACTGTAATGTTCATATATGCAATGGTATCAATATTAACATATGAAAACTTTTCTATGAAAATTCCGGAGCCAGTTGTGACTAAGTTTTGCGGCCTGATCAAGCGCCTCCGAGACCGTCCAATCGTTGTTACGAGTCTGGATGGATGGTTAGCTTTTTATATTGAACACTAACTGTACTTACTTTTTTTGCCAATATATAAAAGTTGTTTTATTGTTTTTTTTGTTAGACAGGAACAGTGTTCAACAGCGGAACCATATTAAGGGTTGATATTGGTGAACAAATACGATACTGATGCAATTTTCGATCCAAAACTGATTTTGCCATAATTAAAAAAATACGTATTATTGCTTTACTGTTCGACACCTGTCACCGTTCATAAGTGAAAAGTTTCAAGCATTTGTTTAATTACCAAATAGTGTCTAATTAATAATATATTCAGTGTATTGTGATCTGTCAAAAAGGTGACATTAGGGTGACGTATTGATAAAAGCTATAAATCTTAATGTATACTATTTTAAGTATAAATCATTATTCATCAGCGCGATATTGTGAACAAAATTTACATACAACGACATAGTGAGTGGGGATCTTAATAACACCCGCCGGGCTATATTTATTTGTACATCGTTAGTGGGCGCGCTGTATACAATGTTAATTGATGAAATATGCAAAACGCGAGAGTATTAGACGATCTGAAAGAGTCTGCGAGACCAATCTGAAGTTCCCTAGGGACACCGCGGTGGTATGCGTGAGCCCGCTGTTGTCATTGTTACGAGGACACTTCCATTCGACGAACTAATTCCGTATTTATATAACGTACGTAACATTAAATTGATACATATTTTGTTTTCCTGCGGATGTTGTATAATCTGTAGTAACATAACCGTAGTTATTGAGAAAGAAGACATATGTTTAGGTCAATATGAACGTCAATATAACTGAAGGCAATTTTCTAAATTATTAGTTAGACGACAACTTGTCGACTGTGCTATAAAACCTCAAAAATTATCCTATTATTATTAGACAATTTCCTTGTCAAAATGTCCTTCATTACGTGACACTAGACAAGCCATTACATAGCAAATTTTAGCAAACTCAATGCAGCCATTTCGGCGTGAGAACCTACAAGACGAATGCACAGACAACCACTCTGTCCATTTTTTATTACTTTTATTACATATTTAATGCAATTATTACAAGTATAGCGTGAAACGAGATAGCTCTGACAAATATTTAGGTAAATTGCGTGTAATATGTGTTTATCTTTATATAATTTTATTTTGCGTGTAATATGATTTCATGTTTGGCATTTCGGTACCGCTCCAAGTCACTGTCATGGTAATAACATTCGCTCGGTGGTTAATCTTTCGTGAACCCCTCTGGGTCGTTTCACATAAATTAGGATGGCTAAAAATGCATTTATTAACATCATAATACCGGCATTAGTCGGTTTACATAAAGATTCCCTTCTATACTTTGAAATAGAATATGTGTCTTAAAATTCTGTATTAATATTTGAGAACAGTTATGTTAATGCACAGAAAAAAAATACTTTATTGTTTTTATCCCAAGCGACTTCGCACACAAATTTTATAAAGAATATGTAGAGTAGACGGAGTTTTCGCTTAATAGTAAGGTTTTTACGTAGCTTGTACAGAAAGAAAACAGAAATGGTAGGCGTATACACAAAAAAATAACTACACATTATATGTATTACTAAGCACTGACGTGTACAATACGAAGGAAGAGGAACGACGGAATAAAGAAGATAAATAAGAACAGATGAGAGTAAGATTTAAATACTGTACCCTAAGAATAAAAAATTTATTGGATCATTCCAATGGTTAAGCATTCTGTTTATAAAAAGCACAGTATTTCACAGACAGATACTAAGCTGTGATATATATGTAGTGTAATGGTATGAGAGGTAATACGTTGGAAATATCAAAAATTGTTAACAACATAAAAACTTCTTTAGGAAACATAAAAATTTATTTTTAGAAAACAGTAACGCTTATGATGTAAATTTTGATAAGCGCCTTCATTAATTTTACTCTATATACTCATATATTAGAATATCTAATAGATATTAGAATATGTACATAATTGATATGACCTTTCCTTAACTTCCTGATACATATTGCTACACAATATTCACATATTGCTAGCTGTTTATATATTGTAACATACTGCTTAGATATGGTTACTCGTTGTAACATAACTATAGTTCTTCATAACGTTTAACTATATATCGATTATTACGTAAAACGACAACTAACCTGCTCACGGAAAGCATCATAGCACTGGTAGTTAGTCCTGATCGTTTGTTTCCAAAAAATCGTCGATCGCCCGACTCAAAAAATAAGCGTTCGATTATGTTTTTGAAAAGTGATAATATATGTGTATACATACACTCCCGGATTTTGCATCTTGTTCTGTTTAATATGATCTCATCTTGAACCTTCCGCCTTACCATCGTTTTATTGATAAATCATCAGCTTTGAAGAAAACACTGAGTGTGTCAAAAGGTCTATGAATATTAAATAGTCTTAGCTCATCAGATCAATTACCTCGTGACCGGCTCGCGGCTTACTGTTCTGTTTTGACTTAGTGAAACTATCAACGTATTACATATTAACATGGATAGCACAATGTATTTATTGGTCGTTGGCCACCGCCTATCTCTTCGGGTATTACAGACGTAATGTTACGTATTTACATTAATTAATTATGAGAGTGTGGCCATTTCAACGTTCAAAAAGGCTCATGTCGTTTAAGAAAGCTACATAATAACAATAATTATGTTTTAAGTATTTTAATTGTACATAGTTTCTATAGACAATAATTAGCTTGACAGTTTATACGTTTAAGTAAGGGGATTGGGTACGCACGGATATTCAAGTACGAAAATAGTTGCGTAACGTACCTATATACTACTTTATGTTGTCGCTGATTAATGTTGGAATTGTTGGAACAAAATCAGCTTTATGATTATGTTAGTGGTGGTCTGATGACCTGAAGAAGACAGCTGGATGCTGCTGCATACTCATACTGCTCAGGACCGGGAGGAGTGGCGACGACTAGGGGAGGCCTATGTTCAGCAGTGTCCCTCCAAATGCTGGTGATGATGGTAACGATTATGATGGATCGAACAAAGAGAATGATTCGCAGCGAGAACGTAGTTATTTTGTTCGTTTTTAACAATATGAAACAGTCGCTATAATTTTTAGACTACATATTATCAATATGTGTGAACATAGGTTTCTTTTGGTTAATTTATTGTATAATCAAATATTTATAATAAGTTTCTATATAATTCCAAATGTAAAAAAGTGTAAAAATGTAACAGAAGCTTGCGATGAGACCATATTGTTATTCGGCGGCAATAAAGACACAATTATTATGTTTTGCGCGAGATTGCCGCAGCCCGCGCCCTGATTGTGTACCGCCCTCAGATTCCGGTCGTAGCGCTAACAAAAACTAGATATGATATCTATGAAAAAAACAGCAAAGGAATGAAATTTAATGATAGTGCTATTAAAGTACACATTTATATTGAATAATGCAGTATTTCATAGATCGTGGGTCGAATGTTTAAGCTTACTTAGGTATTACATTTGTTTTATTTACCTTCTTAACACTCTAGCATATAATCTGACGCTTATGTATTTATGAATTAACATATAGATCAGAACGTATTTACATACATCAATAATAATACAACTTTTAAAAATCAATCGTATTTTGCCCTATTTTTTATTCTGCTAGCAACAATATATTGCTATAGGTATATACACTTACATTTTCGAATCATTTAGAAATGGAAAAAAAAATATTTTCAGCGCTGTCTGAACATTTGTAGCAACTGAACAACTGAAGCAAAATGGTGTAGAATTGACCGGAGTGTGATTAAAACACGCCTCTAAAACGACGAATGTAAACATTATATCGCAGTGTCTGCTCGCAGACACTGCTCACTGTTGGAACACAGCGACTCGAACAAATAACGTATACTGTGTCAGGTATTACCGTGAACCAACCAACTGAACAGAGCATTGACAATAGCCAATTCGTACACATTACTATCTCAAAGCATAGCGAGTTGCGGTATCGTTTTCCTATTAACTTATTGTAAGCAATGGTGTTTAAATGCACGGTTGGTAATGTTTTACGTAAATTTAAAATGTCTAAATGTGAATAGTAATTTGACTAAAATAATACTTACTACTACAATGTCTTTTTACTGTGAATATTAATTTGCTGCTCGAATACCCATATATTTCAAACTGATTGCTTATTACCCACGCTAATATTATAGTGTACGGTTCTGATTAAGGCTGTCGTAGTTTTTAAGATTTAAAGAGAAGATTAGGAATGATAGCAACATCTGTTCATTAACAATTAACATCACGCTAGGTCTGATATCGGACAGGCAGAGAGGATCGAGTGTCAAATAAATATATCCTAATAAACCTAACACTTCGTCTGTTCAATATTAACAATTCTTAAGATTAAGTAAAATCTGACAAATGGATACATATATATAAGGTTTTATTTTGCGTAAGCACATTTGTGTCCAAGTTAGCTAAGGGTTCCATTTAATAAAAGTTATAACAGCCCGTAACAAAATCCAGCTGTTAGTCAGGCGACGAATATAAAAATTAAATAGCTGCGCTCCCGTAGTTCTGGCCGACACTCACCTACGTTCAAGAAACGCCGTGACCCATATGTATGTTCCATTTTTTATAGCGTACGTAAACAGATTTCCGCTGAAATGTAACCTGATTACGTTGTGTCACTCGATAGGTTGCCATGGTCGCGTCAAACTCGCCCCCTAATGGGCTACATGTATCAGCGATCTCTCGTGACTGATAACTTTAAATGTAATGAAATGAACATGTTTCATGACTACATTTATGTTCCTAACAGCATCAGGACATGTACTCATTGCTTTTTACGTAAAATGTTTTGATGCTACAAAACTGTAATAGTAACTAATTTATCTCGCGATCATTTCAGATAAAAATTAATGTAAAATAATCTCATTGAAGGGCGCGTAAAGAAATATGCTGATCTGACTTAATTTGATTTGGTCTTGAAAATTTGAACTAATTAAAATAAAATATTAATATGTATTAATTAAAATTTATTTGGCACTCGGTGCTCTCTGTCTACCCCGTAAAGGACCTGGCGTGAAGATATATATGTACATATGTATATACCAATTAAGATATAATACTCACGTAGCACGGCGTACTGCGCACCCAGGGATGAGAGGGACGCCACCAGCAGCAGGGACGCCAAGGTCCCTCTATTCATTGTCATTGTAACGACAGTGATTGCACATTTATATGGTATTACTACCGCTCCTCGTTAGCTTATAATCTACGTTAACAAGTGTTTCGGAAAAATGTTCCAATCAACTTATTTGTGCTCTGCACCGACACCCCACACGGTCTATTTTCATCCAATCAGAGGCTAAGCCATCCTTTAAAGCGGGCGAAAAGCTAATTGCCCCCGCACTGGCATTTGAGATGTTTCTAACAGATTTTTAACCGTTTTCGTCTCAACTGAAACAAGTTTAATTTAAAACGGTCGCTGCACAGTTCGTAGTACATTTTAACTCCGCCTTTACGAAAAATTTTGTTCTGCGCCTAGTATATTGTTATTCGTGTCGCGTATATTGGGTCTGAAGGTTCAATAATTCCAGTTACACTTAATCAAATACGTGTCTCACAATTTTATAACTATCCGATGGTAATAACGAATGTATATTTTTATTGTGTTATAATAATCTATGGTAAACAAATTGCAGTAGCGTTTTTGGGAGGGTTGAAATAGGCGCGCTTTTGTGATGGAAATTCGAAATAGAACTTACTTGAAAACGTGCCTTTATATGGCGTGGGCAGAGCTATATTTTTGCTTTCTTTGTTTTACTAAATTCTGCATACATTCGTTCTTTGATTCTGTACAGTCATATGCGACGTTTAGTTCTAAAAATTAAAACCTTCGTTTGCTAACTCGTGAGTTGGGTCCGATTTATTTATTTTCGGTTTCATAAAAATATTAGAAATTCGTACTGAGGTACTAAAAAAATATACAGCCCATGGGATCGCTAAATAATTTCCTTCAAAGTATTAGTGATGTTTTTAAAGTATTATCACGGATAAGTTCAATTTAAATCGGACGATTACATAGCTAATTTAATGTATTATAATATCAATTTATTTTTTAACTTATTACGAATATTAATTTATTTATTCAGTTCTTGAATAATATATATTCAATAATCATAAAAAATGTGGATGTATTATAGTTCAAGTCATAATTTCATGAGTTATATTAATTCCAATCAATTGGTGGTGAAAAAGTAAGAAGCGAGTCAAGCAGAGACACAAACAACTACAGAAATAATTTCAGAAAAATTTCCTACTGATGAATTTGAGAATGCACCACAATACATAATGTAACATAAGTGAAAGAAGTGATCCTTGCACAAATTTACACACTGAATACAAGTTTCGTTATTTAGCGGATAATCCCGGTACCGATGCAAACATGACATAACTGGCGAAACCGACGTACAAACACACTATGTTAAAACGCGTCATTCGAGATGCTTAGTCAAGGTTGATAAGAAGATAACTTTTACCTTATCTTTGATAAAACGCCGCGGACGACCCACTGACTTACATTTCGTGCATATTTTATTATTCATCTGGAGAGTATGATAACCGTGCATAAGTGAGTTACACCATTGCACGAGCGTATGCAATGTCGGATCTAACATAGATTTACGTGGAAATTCGTAACAGAACTTTCAGCTTACCGTTTTAAATCAGAGCCAATCAGAACAAACGAACATACATATGTTGGATGTTTTTAAATCGCCTTGATGGCTTCCAGTGAGATTTAACTACTTCCATCTGACATATACATCTATATGTAATAAATGGGAGATAGTACTGTTTTCGGATAAACGGAAAAGTTGGTGAAACGTTGCAAGTATTGCTAACATATGCACGATGAGCAGAGGTTCATCGTCCTTGTTTTACCATAAATGTGCTCATAATTAACCAATTTACGTCACAAATCAATTGTTACTATGCAAATATAAAAAGGAACGTAAGAAGAATGTGATAAACATTAGTAACAGTAAGTCAGTTAGTACGCATTAGTAACTGGTACGACCAACGAGTCAGAGCATTGAGTCGTTTATTAAATTTACAACTGATTAATCGTAAAAACAGCAAACGAATCAAGAAATTTGTTTACAGCCAAAGTTACGAGCAATAAAAGATGAAGAGATTACGCGGTATTCTGTATAGTTCTGTTTCTCTGATACAAATAACGCGTGGAAATCATTTGCGCCATAACCTGATGAGTTCACCAGTTTAGTTCGCGTGAGTCACAGTTTCACATCAGTCGCACAGATGTTTTGGCGAATAAGTAAAAATATTTTCATCCTACGTTTATATTTCTCGACAATGATATTTAGTTACCATGTATTTATTTTCATCAGTTGTAATCAATATTCTGTCATCATTCCTTATTTTCGCCGCCGATACTCGTCAGCTTCGTTTCAAACACGCCTACGGACGTATGACACGGGTACATGCGTATGTTAGTATTCATTAAAAGCTGAGTGCTACAGACTGATGCTAACCGCATCGCATCGTGTGAGATGAGCGTTGACATTTTCAACTTACGAACAGTTTTTGTTTTGGCTCATTGATGTTGTAGGACACAAAACAAAAATTGAAAAAGGAATTGTTATGACTAAAAAATATAACAATCGCCTCTCTGTAAATTTAATTTCAAGTTGTCCGACTACGAACAGATATCACAGTATGACACGTGTATCATCACTGAAATTATAAACATACTCATAAAAATCGTTACAGAAACTTTGTGAAACCGGTGAATGATTTTCGTATTAAAAAAAAACCCATGTTTTCTTTTCAGACTTTTCATCATCTTTGAGAATCACGCGCTTGCTATTCGCGGCTCGGCTGATTGAAGGTTTCATTTCCCAAATAGCCTTGCACCGAACACGGGGAGATGTCTCGAACTCAACTGAGCACGAAGTGTGATATGTAAGCATGCCTAAGTAACTACGATCTGGGAGCAACATTCAAATTGTTTCTTTTACAATTAGAATTATTTCAAAACGTTCAGAAATCAAACAGAAAATTTGTTGTTACAATATGACAGTTGACATACGTAAGAATTGTTACAAAAGTACTTTCCGTCCCAAGAGTGGCAGCAGTACTTTAAACACGATTGAATCCGTGCCTTGTATAAGACCAACTACGGCTCCGGTGTGAAGTACTGCCTCACTCAGTTCAGAATATCCAGCTACATGGCAGTTATATTCCCTCTTGACTCGATGGAGTCATTGATGTTAAGATTCCATGAAGTAAGACCCAAAACCTCAAAGTCGTTATTTAGATTTAGGGGTACATCATGAATAGTGGGTCCTAGAATGAACTGATTCCGCTTAGCGTTAAACAGACAGGTCTGTGGCTTGGAAGTGTCGAAGTTACTCCTGTTCACTTCACCCCATTTGGAGATACTTTTATTTATATTTATTATATTTACTTTTATTTATTTTTATTTTACACTTTTTTATTTATAAATTTTGGGGTCTAATTAGGTTTTTAAATACATTACTCAAAATTGAGATTTAAAGCTACTCTCTATATATATAGCTTTTACATTTTTTCATTTCATTTTCTATTAAGATCTTCTTACCGTAATTCTAACACACGATTTGAATATTACTATTAAATAATAGACGTCAACAATTAAAACTTTAACACAAATTGAAACGGTCGGAGTACGTATAAGGAGAGTAATGAAAGCAGACAGAGCGCGTCAGGTCTGTAAGGATAGATATATTTGGCATTCGGTACACTCTGCCTATCCCGGAAGAGGCCTGGCGTAAAGATATGTATGTATGTATGTGGCAGCAAAAATAAATAATCTTCTAAAAGCGACTTTATATGAAAACAAATCAATATGGCAGCTTTAGTGCTGCAATGATACGGACGCATAAATATAAAACACCCTGTATTTCAGCATGGGAACATGAGAAATGTATTTTTAACCGAGACCTTGATAATGGCACCATGTGGTGTTAATAATGCAAAGGGAACTAACGAATGAAGTTCTCAGGCCGACGATGAAAAACAAAGCAAGTCAGTTGATTTATGTGTTATGCGGGTATGTTTGCACAACAATACGATATGTGTAAAAAAGAACTTAATATTCAACGGTATACGACAAGAAGCTTATACGTATAGCTTGCAAGTGTTGCATATAAGTCTCACACAGTATTCATACAGTAAATTCCTAATACCAATTTCATTTTTATTTTATTTATTACTTTAAAAATGTTTACAGACAAAGAACCAACACTCGAGTTCGCCGCGCAAATATTTGTTAATTTTAGGAATCGAACCTACAACCCACTGCTCAGCGGCTCGGGTAACTAGCCACTGGATCGACGCGCCAAACATAATAAGGAAAAATAACTCTTTGTTGTTATCGAGATACGTCCAATTAAATAAATGATTTTGTTTGACAATGATATTATATATCTAGTATTATGATGTACCTACGTTCATTGCGTCACCTTATTGTGTTACGTTCAACTGAACATAATTAATTATTGACACCGGATGTCGTTCATATTGGCTAGTTACTACCAGGATATCGGATACGTTGGACACCATGCGTAATAATTGGCATTGTGTATCCTTGCGGACGTAACGTGCTGGATGTGTAAAAGCTCGTACGTCACTACTTAAAAGGACTTACAATGTAGACAATATTGCATACTGTTATATGCAATATTGTCTACATTGACAGTTCACGTCGTCAGCTCTTGTGCATTCTCGTTAAGTAGTTATTCTGGTCTAAAAACTATATTACCAGTATAATAAACCAAACATTGGAAGATTATTGTAACGTATTATACTAAATTCTTTATTCTAAGTGCGTTTAGTTCGAGTTAATTTCAGTTAGTACAATTTTACAATTTAAGTGCTCGTCGTGCGGAAAGAAACGCTCAAAATGAGCGATATGAAGTATAAGAAGGTCCGATGTATGGAGCTGGGTGGTTGATTGAGAAAATGTAAGTTATATGTTCGAATCTATCCGTTACTCTACCTGAAACTTAACGTGAAACTTTAGACGCATTTTTCTCGAAACTGCCTTTTTTGTATGAGGTTGATGAATTAATATAGATGGATAGGTAGACACCATGACGAACGGGACATTGTTATTTTTTCACGACGCATAACTTGCTGAAGTTTTAATATTTCTTTATGTAGATACTCTTGAAATATGAATAAATACCCCATAAAAAATGTGTAGTAAAAATATCAATTGCTATTTTCATGTATGCTCAAAAAACGTCCTTAATTCAGACTTCTAGACTAGAATATCCTCTTGATATCTGAACACATACTACAAGCCTAAGCTTATACGGCTAAATATAATCACTACTGAGCTTTAGTCCAACCTATGCCTACTTCGTTTGTCATTTACGTTCAATTTTTATTTAATGAAATATAAACCCAATTAGCGTCCTAGCGTAAAGAGCACAGGTTATTTTTGAATGCTCAACTCTCTAACCCACAAACGCTTCATGGTTTTCCATCGAATTCTTTTCCAAACTAGGGCATGACGCTTTAGCTATGTACTGTCAACGCAGGTTGTCCGTTGCGTAGCATTACCCACCTTGCTGACTGATCGAGCGCAACGAGTTGAAACAGTTCACGATCGATTTGAGAACGCAAATCGTTTTCACGCTGAATCGATGTGAAATATCAAGAAGATAGAGAAAAATTATCACATTTATTTTTAATATGAATCAATCGTTTTATTGTTTAGTTGGATTGTTCCATTTCAAAGGTGTACATTTTTTGATCTCGAGCAACGTACGATTAAAGGACATCTTATTCCCGTTACAATGATTGTACATCGACCAAAAGTATTAACGTGTGATACAGACGCTATAAGTACATCAAATAATAAAATTATTGCGTTATTTTTTGTTGTTCAACTAGCTACAATTAATTACCAGTTATAATTAGGCGCGGATTGGAATTTTACAGAGAGAGAAAAATGGCTTGGTTTCTATAGTTTACAATAAATTTTTAGACGTAATTCACGAGTTACGCCTAAACATAGTCACGATATAAACTTAAGATTAGCCGGTCAATGTAAAGTTTATATTATGCCCCTAACTCACGACCGGATTAATGTTGTTTGTCGATAAATGATATCATCGATGACGATCCGCTGAATATTTATTAAAAATATCGTAAAATATTTTCTTGAAATTTACGTACATAGCGATACTTGGTAGTTGAAGGAAGTTAAATCAACGAAACCCTGATCCACTTAAATATGACCCCATTGTTGCAGGCGGTTATCGAAAGTAACTTCAATAATAGCTACCCAACACTTTATCGGGAAACAGAAATAAACTTAGTTGGCAATCTACAACGCGACTACAAAGAAACCATTTCGTATTAAATTCCATTTCTTCGTCTAAGAAAGTCCGTAAACAGTTTATCAAGCACGAATAAAGTAATGCATGTTATATACATTTTCCCCGCTACGAATGCGCCGTGTGGCAAGGACCAGAAACGCTATCTCACTCCCTTATCTAGAAAGCGAAAAAATAGACACACGTCTGAAGAAAGTGTGTCATTTCTTTTCATAGTTCTCAGCAGACTAGAAGGCAGCCGT
The DNA here is from genome assembly GCA_018245575.1 of Jemadia suekentonmiller. Classification (NCBI taxonomy): domain Eukaryota; kingdom Metazoa; phylum Arthropoda; class Insecta; order Lepidoptera; family Hesperiidae; genus Jemadia; species Jemadia suekentonmiller. Next base: position 3,074 of record DWDU01000624.1, on the reverse strand, counting down.
AATCAGCGTCGTGGTGGTGCAAGTATTTCGTTTGCCAACGGCTTTAATTATCGTCTGACATTTCGATACTCTATAAGTGTGTTTTGAATGCATAAATTTTGTCACCGGAAGCCTATGTACTTACGAGTACAATCACTATGATATTAGGCGTTGTTAATATAAGAGCTAGTTAACGCCCACTCATTAGTTCAAGTAATCTCATGAAATGGTCACATGAACACAGTAGTTGTAAATATTGATTTGTAACTTTTGTCACACTCCATTTAAAAAACAGCTACATTTTTTAACATTGATTACATGCCAATACTAGTGATTATTTAACAATTCAATTCTTCCAGCTAGATTTGTATTCATAGAATTATCCGCAAAGCTCCAAGTTTTTACGCGAGCGACAGAACCGAATAACAATCTAGATCGCATTCAGGATCAGAAGAGAAACTTAGAGCTCCCCGTGTCTAATCAATTACACCCGTAAGCTGCCGCGCGGGAATGCGAGGCGAATCACATCGCCACAAGGAGCATAATGTTCCACAAATTGAACGAAACGAAATTACCCAGCAATATATTGTGTTCTAAGTAAAAACATAATCAAATAGATTGCCCACATCGACTCCTTCGCATGTCACATACAGTTATTCAAATTAAGCGAGCGACTATAATCGGGGTACCTTTGTATTCGGGGCGCCGAAAAAATTCTTGTCATTCAATATCTATCAATGAAAAGACCCTAGGCCGATAGGACGGGCTACCTTGAACAATGACGGGTTGAAAAGTTTTGATTTTAACGATCTAGTTTCCTTGGAACAGACTATTTTAATATCCTATTGTTCATAACAATTGGTACTGATATATCTTTGCTGGTCTCGTTGCATCCGTGACGTAAATGTGTTCAATACCACCTATCGATATGTATAATAAATAGTGGCTAACATTATTGATTTCCATGAACGCTTTTAGAAGGGAATGTTTTTCGTTGGGAACGGACAAAATTTAGCTGAAACCAAATGATGCTACCGCAACCACAATTTTATTACTATTTTCCTTTTTACTTTTGTTTACTTTGGAGCTCCACGTATGTAGTGTTTAATCTCTCATACTCTTAGAGTTTCAATAAGAATGTATTATCACGATATTTTCTATTGTAGCAAGCTTTTCTGAGGTTTAAAACGTTTCTCAGTGTATTTTGGTATATTAAAATGATCGTTAATCCACTTTTCATTTAAATAGATATTACTACATGTCTATTGTCTACTTATTTTATTATTATGAAAAATACCTTAATCGAAACCGAAACTCTGACGACATGACAGCGTAAATACGTTCATCCGTTGTTATCCGGCGTACAAGAAGGAATAATTACCAAAAGCAAATGTTTTCTCTTTGAGTCTACCTACAATGACATTAATAAAATATTTTAAGCTTAACAACGGATCGTTCGTTGCAGTTACGAATTGCAACCAGCTGAGTTCGTAACTATCACAATTGTATGGCAAATCGCTAGAAATCCTCATCACCAAAATTCGTTTTGACATACCATACATTGCGGACACTTACTTTTTTAGATCCTAATATTAATTTCACGAAGAGCTGTGCTCGCGTGTACGTAGTACGTCTAGCGATGTGGTCTAAGTGAAAGAATACAAAATGCTTCTTAACTTTCATTACTTTACCTGTAAATGTTACTGTTTATTTTAACATTTAAACTATATAAATAGAATTATTTAAGTGTTCTTAATTTTTACATAAAAGAAGTATGCACTTGATTAGAATTTTGGTTATGCACAAAGCTCGCTGCCTGCCCCATAAAAGCACTGGCGTGGCCTTATAATAACAATCATCACAAAGTACATACGGGCAATCGATGTTACCTGTTTGTTTCGTACATACGAGTAATAAGACGGGCAACATCATGAACTAATGTACATAGTTTGAAAGCGAACAACTCAAGCCGTAAATTGTAATTGCTGGTGTAATAAATCGCTACTACTCGTCCATTGCGACGTCGGAGACGGCAATCGGCAAATAGTTGCTCTTTATGCAAATCTGTACATCGGCACGACAACTTTGTGTTTAGTCTTTTTAGTCGGTGAATCGTATTTTCCGTCCCTAATGTCTTACAGAAACAAAAAAAAGGGACATAATTTACATTTTGGATTAACTCAACGCTCGAACCGAGACGTTGGTACGTGTGTTTATTGCAACGAGTATTTATTGCAACGCTGATAAGAGTCTAGTTCAAATGCCAGTTTGTTTAAAGTAGACATTTCTGTCGTTCCGTTATGATTTATTTACGCGCTAAGCGACTCTTCGCACATCGTGTCTCTCTTCGCTGTGAGTGATTGGCGATATGTCAATACGTATGAATATTAATTGATTGTAAACAGAACTCGATATAACTTCCGTCACGGTTCCCGAATAAGTTAAAGATAGCATATTACATGTTTACTCGATATCGGTGCCATTGCATTGCCTTTCAGGCCATTGACTGAAAAACATTGGTTTCACACTGATTGATTTTTGAATGACCAAAAATTGTTGTCCGATTTTGCATTTCCAAGTGTATATATAGAAACATACTAATATGTATATATAGCCATACACCGGGCACTTATCCAGACTAGGAGCCACTACTAGAAAATCTTAATGAGAAAAATGTAGTAATGCCTGACCCGGAAATTGAACCCAGGACCTCCCGATCGACAGTAGCGAGCAAACTGTAAAGGCAATATTCTTGTTTATTAGTTATAGAGTTTTAACCTTAGTGGCTTCTTGATATTGAACGTATTGAAAGATTGTAAAGAGCTATGACGCACGAGGTATTTTCCTTTTACACTTTTACTCACACTAATTTTTCGCACACTGCTTTTTCTTTTACGTGTTGCAAAAATCAGCAAATAACACGCCTTAGAGGGCTTCATTATGTTTTATAAGGCGTGTGAAGACTGCCCACTCTCACTGTACAAACGTGGCAGATCATGCCTATATGCAGTTTGCATGTAGCAGAGAGGGTGGAGGGGCTTATATTATGTCATTAAGATCTGGTTCATTATAATATCATATACTGCATAAGAACC
>DWDU01000623.1:0-17829 GCA_018245575.1 Jemadia suekentonmiller | reverse complement strand
CAACGTGACAAAGATCAAATACCAAGGTGTATTAACATGATCAAAGAAAGTTCCTTTTAAATAATGTGGCAAGAAGAACATTTAAATTTTCCATCCAATCTTTACAGCTTACGCAAACTATCGAATGTATTAGTTTCAACATTACTTATTTTCCTTTACCTCTCTAGTTTTATTAGATTTTCATAAAGCACCCGTTACGTGAAGTATTTTAAATAATCAATTGTTTCGAACTCGCTACGGAATGTAAAAAATGCTATAACTAAGGGTATTTATAACTAAACAATATGTGTAATTGTCTAGGAATGATTGTCAGACATTATTATTATATGCCAGATAATAATATCTGACATTCATTCGACAGACATGCAGACATATATCGAAGATAATAATATGAAATTCTCAAATTACACTAAATTCCTCATAACAGATCAAAAACATTAATATATTATGGTGATATATGTTATTGACACATATAATTCTTCCCAAATTACATAAGTCATGTCAATAATAATAATACATTTGGATTTTTGCGTGAGCCTCCAAATGACATCCATTCTTAGTTATGAGCCGCGATGAAGCCGATATTAAATACATAACGCTGTCATAATACCGACGGCTGCGAATCGGGGTCTGCCAATTTTGTTGATTATTATTCTGAACATCTACTTCTTTTAATATGGTTACGGATTGAGCCTGTCTTTTTAATCCTTGGATTATTTTTTAGTCATTCTTCTCCAGTACAACTTCGTCATTGACTACACGATCTGGCATTTTTGCCACAGAAAAATATTCACGTAGTCTAATATCGGTAACGCGTGCAAATGTAGCGAAAATATATATCAGGACGATAACAATAACACTGTAGTGAAGGAGAGATTTCGTTTTGAACCAATAAGGTATCATTAGCGTCATCCTCAGAACATCGCGGAACAATGAACTGTATTGCTTCCTTCGCGATATACGAGAATGTGTTCTCGTCGCTAGCGAAAACGATTGTCAACAAACTTTTGCTGTCGCGTTATTACTGTCAGCGCTTAACTTCGCTTAGTTGTAAATTTTATGTTGTTAACTAAATGCTGCATACAGGTATTTCGATAGTTGCTCTTTGATAGTTATTTGATAGATATTATTTTAACGTGATACGGCAATTAGTAATTGGATACTATAGATGACAAAGTGAATACATCGACACGTAGTATATTACGTACGACACGTATTGATTTTTGAAAGAATTTGTTATTTTCGAACAGTTGTATAATTGCAATCGTCACAAACTCTGAACATCTGCTGAGGATGCTTTACAGTAGTTAATTTATTTCAGTCAGTTTAACTGTTAGCCATACGTAACGTCTGTATATTATCAAATCATAACATCACGATTGTATTTCCTCAAAGCAGTGGTTAAAGGAGTATAGTACACACCCACGGATCACCAGTTATGTATATACCACCAGGGAATAGGCTGTGAGCCTATTGCTAAGTACTGTGCAAAAATCCAGAATCCGTGTTGCTACTGTGAATTTCAACTAAAAACATACTTACACTATAATACTTTGCTCTACTCGGGGATAACGCCCAGGACTTCCGCTTGGCCAGCAATTGTGTTTCCAACCACTCAACCAACGAGTCAAAAAATGACGTAAATCACACCTGTAATCCCCGAAGAGGTCGGCAGAGGAGTGTTAGAACACTCCCACGTTTCACCCGTTACATTTATGCCCCACTATGGAATAGGTTAGGTTATGGAATAGGTTATGGAATTAAATTTTTTATACATCAAAAAATGATATATAAAAAAATTTATTCTAAGTATGACGTTCGACGAAACTGTGTTATTTGTTTGGACTTTCAAAGGCGGATAGATGCATGAATTATATAAAATGATGTAAAATATTATTATTACTTTTATATTCTATATAAAACTTTAAGAAGGATAGGCACAATTGTAATTCAATTAAGATAATGGAATCGTAATGGAAAAGTCTAGAACTTTCCTAAAGAAATAAATTAAATCTCTATGTTCTCGGATATTTCAAATTTGTGAGTATTTTGATGAGACTTTTTATAAAGGCGTAATATATAATGAAGTTGTCCCCAGTTTTGTAACTTCAAATCTCAAACAATGCGTCTGCTTTTGAAAATATAATTCAACTCGAATAAATTATACGAGGTAGATAAAATCTTTTACTTAAAATCTTTTCAATCGAGAACAATTTTGTATTTAAATTTTTAAACAGTTCATTCGGAGTTCAAAATAAAACTACATATTTATTTATTACACTGTTATATTTCCGAACTTTGATACTTACATATTTATCATAAATGGTAACTAAAATGATCACAAACAGAGTAGAATTAAATAATAAAGTAACAAGATTTTATGGAACACAATACAAATTACACAAAGAAACAAAATAAAACAAAATAAATTACAAACAACAACATTACATATTAATAGTTGAAGCTCATTGTGATTATGCTAAATTCCATTAATATTATAATCACTCATAAAAATTGACTAATATTTTGTATCAAAACATGCATTAGAATTTTTTAAATGCGGAAAAATAATTAGTATCACAGTGGTCGGCAATATACAGCGATATTAGTAAACGTATTGTGATAGTTACATGAAAATATTTGTTAAAAAGTTACACAAAACCCAACTGTAAATGGAATACTAAATATCATAAGGAATAATAAATTAATTGAGCTCTTGTACGATATTAAATGTTCATTCAGTCTCGAAAATATGTTTGGTATATTGATATGCTTTATTTTATTATATAATAGCTTGTATGGAGATAAACCTTTTCCAGACAAACCGAAGTGTCAAGTGATCTACACTTGTGATAAAATAGACATTATTGAGTAGTATTAATATTAGTTAGTATTGCTTAATGTAATTAATTACTTCTGCTAGATTCTGGTTAGGGTTGAATAGGATTCATTATATTTGGTGAAAAAAAGCAAATGATGCTTTTTAGTTGTCAAATGACAGCAAATATGAAACTATGATAAATGTTAAATACAGTTCTCATACAGTTTACTTAAAAATTGTCAATTAATAATTTAATTCAATGAATATTTGCGCTTACAGTGTAATTTGAGTATGCTAGCTCGAACTTCTGATTTGTCCGTAAAACAGGGTTATAAATAATTCTAGTCATAAATCTCTTTGCATGAATAATATAATTTTTAGACTAGCAACTAAACCGAAGTTTTACTGCACGCGTTAATGTCGCCAATGCTCTTGACCCGGCGATGCCTCTTCTGCTTGATAGCGGTGTCGTCCATAGATTTAGCCGGGAGAGGAGAGCTCACTCTGTGCGCGTGGTCCGCCTTCTGTCCGTGCCTGAAATTACAGCTGTGTTTGAAAACTTTTTTCAACGTTTTCACTTTTATGTTAGGAACTAAAACGGTGGAATATTAATGACAGTTCGGTAAATGTAACAGTTTCTTTCCATTTTGTTTTTAATGTTGCCAAGCATATATTTTTTTTTAACAACGTATAAAAAAAAATCTATGTACGAAAACAGATATTGTAACAAAAAATAATAGTTTTGTTACGTACAAAGTCAATAATACTATATTATTGCCCATATTAAACTATATCTACGGTTACATGATTTCATCAATTCGTTGAAGCACTATGGCGGGGACCAGGCCTACTCCACTTTTGACTTCATGAGGCTAGACAATATAAGTTATGGTCACATGTTCTTTTCTTGAAATATATACTATAAAATATAAATGTACACTCTGTCCTAAATATATTATTAAAAAAATTGAATTCCTCATAAACCTTTAGGTTCCGGTATAAAGTAATATTATACAAGACCCCGCGTAAGAGCCAAACTATTGCAAGCAATTATATGAACTATCGATTACGAATCCATTTTCATTGGTTGTAAAACTGGAAGCAGAACTTGCAGATTTACCTATGAATATACACCGAGGCGATAACCGCTTATTATAATAACGCGACTTGAATTCTCACTATAACGTCGCAACTTTGGCCTCTATCCGGCATCACTATTAATAAATTATCACTTGAATGTCTCCGCCAAAAGTTTCGTCGAAAAGGTTTTCCGGATACTCGTTTACAGGCGAAGTTTGAACAGTTCTGAAGTGAAGTTATCGCGATTGTCCGCTGTGTGTGGGTCTTAAGTACCCACTACATAGCACAACATATGACGTTGAAGAAGAAAAATAACTATAAAAACGCCAAAAAGGTTTTTTCCTTGGTGAATTATATCAGTGATTTAGTATACTTTTATATATATTTTACTACATCGAGGCACTCAACAACAAACTCAGCTGCGTGCACGACACGAGTTTTAACGCTAGCAACGTACCAAATAAAAGTTTAGTTTCATTTTTTATGAGACAGATGGTAAAAGTTCCTTTGTATCATATCACTGCTGTTAATATTTATTCTTACATAATTGTTTCTGGCAAGTCTGGTGAATTTTGTAAATCTAATAATTAATGCCATAAATATCAATGTATCGAACTAAGACAAAACTTTAAACCTCCTTATGATTGGATACAAATATTTGACGGATCACAGCGCACATTGGTATCCGGCCGAGCAATATTTTGTATTAATTAATATAATGCAGTAATAATAATATGCGACATTTCCAATTTATATTCGATAACTGACCTGTGCATAATATTCGTGGTGTCCCGCACATCGTTCAGTCGTTGACGACTGTCTCGGGTTGACACACTCGACTGTGAGTAAAGCGACAGTGGGGTATATATCGGCTCGTATTCCTGGAGGGTCGGTGGCGGTGCATAAGTCATGCTCAGCTGGGATAATGTCCTCACGGCTATCGGAGGTGAATACGTCATTTGGTAAGGCGGCGCGGTCAGGCTGAGCACGCTTGAACTCTCGCTCGAACTGGACGGCGACGTCCTGTCGTGTTTCGGCTTCAGTACTCCTAATGCTCGACTTATCGAGCCCTGCGAATTATAAAAGCAGCTTGTTGATAAAGCAAGGGAAGTCATACAAATTTGTTAGTTTTTAGACAATAAACAAAATATTATAATGTAAAAACTTTGTGAACAGAGCCAGCTAGTATAATAAAAGACGGGAAGTTATTGCGCCATTTTGTAATTTGTTAAAGAAAAAAATACCAACTGTTTTAAGAATACATTTAAATCATTTAAAACAAAGTGTAGTGTTTAGATACAGACGCCTTTAAATCCGTTAAGCTAAGGGGAAGATTGTCAGTATTAGACTACAGATCTAATTACTAAACGGTACGGCGTCTAGACGTATGTGTAATTTTACCCTCAGGCTGTGCCTCCTTGAATCTGCATTGAAATCGATTCCCGGCAATCCGGTGGCAACCGATCGCGAGAACGGTCTACCCAACATTCTTATCTGGTGCCCAAACATGTTCCTAAAAATATAATAGTATCAATTGCAATACAGGTTTAAAAATGTACAAATTTGAGTACGCTTCACAGAAGCCAGACAGCAGCCAGCGTTTTTACTGTATTATTAAATTCCTCAAATTTGCACTATATATTTTTTTTATCTGCTAACACAAAAAGCCGTCATGCAAGTTCTATACACTTTATTCAAAATTGCTTCCTTTTTTTAGAGCTTAGCATCAAACCCTAATAAAATATGTGGATCCAAATACATTTCTTATTGAAAAATCGGTAACATCAAGTATTAATTGTCCATAAATGAACTAGAAATGTGATTAGGTTCGGCACAGACACCAAAAGCATGATGCACTTAATTCGTAAAATAATACGGATCATGCTGATTGTGTACAAGTAAAATAATAAAACAAAACTGATCTAAGTTAAAACACAGTTAACATTTAATACGCATCTCTTTACGAAGGAAAATTACTGAGGAAAGATTAGAGTTGTCATTATATGGAAGCTCGAAGGCATGGTGCAGTATTTTTCTTCGTAAACAAAAAAATTGGTAACGAAAATATAATTTACATTAAATTAATAACAATCAAGTGTGGAAATAAAAGTCGACAAGCAAGTCAGTGTGTTGGAAAGAATCGAGAACGTATGTTCACAAAAATAAATAAAACAACGATCGTGGGATGTGACAAAGAAAGTTTCATGGAGATAGAGTGGACAAAGCCCGAAAAAAGTGCGATCTAATGATGATGACAGAGAGGCATTCATGACGTATCGATAAAATGATCTTTACCGTTCTGTCTCGATGCAAGGATCGCCAAGATAGGGGTGATGGATAAAAAAATAACCGACTCGATAGCCCATAGTTTTGTCTTTTATAAGGGTTTATTCACATTTATATGCCAATCGATAATGTTACATGTAATCCTAATATATACGGTTCTCAACTTTACAATATGAATGTATACAAGTCAAAAACATAGTTATCTTACAATATCGGTAAACGCTATTATTGTTATTATCCTAAAGCTGTTATAGTGAATGGTTCTGTTTTACTATCTAAAGATGTTTAATGGAATTATTTTAAAATTATTACATGTAGACGTATAAATTGACGAGCAGAAAGAAATCTATTCCATGTGTCTCATTGAATCTGATGAGGCATGTTACACTTCATATCGTAATAAGAAGCATTTAATGCTTCACGTCAATATCGACTAAGTTGTATGGTAATACATTTAATAAGTTTACGAAATTGATCGACTTCGAATAACATTAAATCTGACAAATCTAAACTACGACAAGTTTGAAACTCGGGGGTACAGTGTAGAAGGAACATTGAATCTAACATTGACGAAGGCAAAGGGCACTAAGATTGTGAATGTTTCCGATCAATTTAACTTTTTGATTTCTTCTACACACTCGTAAGTAAAATCGTCTCCTACAATAACATATCAGTCTTCGCCGCTCGTAAGGGTTTCGATCAAAAAATTGTTCACAAAGACGAGCGAGATTGACGGAAGAAGATTATAATAACATTGTTACATTTACGCAAACGATATAATGTTTTGTGTAAAAATAGCAATTTACAAAATTTAATACAAGGGAATTTTACATAAATACAGAGTAGGGCACTAAGCGAAATTTATTTTTTGAAGGATAACTTTTTGATTTTTGAGGATTTATCTTTGCTTTGTGGACAACAAGGATGCTCGGGCAGCCTCCACTTGCAGTTCTTCCACCTGGCAAAATATCGTATACCTGCAGGATTGCACCTCATATTATAATCAGCTACAGGATCTCACCTACGGGGCGGTGACGCGTGACTGTGACATGCAGTGCAATTTTGCTCTCTCTTCATGAAATAATTATAAGTACTAAATTTTACTGCACTTAATAACGGAAAGTTAATGTTATGTGGAGCTGTCACAGCAGTGTTAATGTCACCGAACGTTTTGACAGTGATTGTATTGAAAGTATTATCAGCATCTACGTGATATAAGTTACATGGCGTTTCTTTTACAAATATTGCGAATTATTCGATTGCCATTTTACAAATATTGCGAGTTTTAGATTATACAAATACGTTCAATAAATATATGAGCATTTAGTATTCGTACGTCATTTTCGAATTGTAACTTATGTCATGTATATACGTATTGTATTCGATTATTAAATTTTTGGTATATGATTATAATATGTAGTAATAAAAAATTGTAATATGACATAATATTTGCAATTCAAGAAATTCATCTTGATATTTTCAATAAAGGAATGGTATTAGCAAATATTATGTTAATCTTATCTTAAGTATTCATTTTTGTAGAACGCAGGAGTTACCTTGCTGGAATGATAAGAGCATCAAATTCAGCCACGAGATGTCTTCTGATAATACTTTTAGACGGCGGAATGCCAAGTGCTGTGGCCATGGTTTCTCCAGTAAACGATGGTTCGAGAACCACTAAACCTCCGTGGACTCCGCTATCTGAGATTTCACATCCAAAGAGGACAGGTAAAAAACATATCTTATATAAAAAAAAGTTCACATTTTAATTTGTATAATTCGTGAAATATAAAGAAAAGTTATCTTTGTAGAATTTTCTATCGAAGACTTCGAAAATTCGTAAGTAATTTAAATAAAAGATTTTATACAGAATGTTGGGGGTAATAATATGCAAAAGTAATAATACTTTATTACTATAATCCTCATATATGTATATATATCGTCACGCCCAATCCTTTGCGGAAAAGGCATATTCCACCAAGTGCCGAAAATCTCTATCGTTTAGATCTTAAGTGTTTGTTCTACTTAATGCGAAATGCTATCTAGACATTATTAGCTTAATAAATCTTACCTTTGAGATTATCAGCAAATTCTCCTAAGTCTATATTGTGAGCCCAACGTATGAACCTCTGGTTGGTCCATACAAGAGGATCGGCGTCCACGTTCTCACACTGATGCCGTCTGACTGCCAAAGCCTGGGTAAAACAATGTTGTAATAATATTTATAAACATTAAAACCAAACAAGAACACTGCGACTATTAAGATGAAATCTATCAAACAGTATTCAAACAAACAAAAAACAAACAGTAAAAGAACGAACAAAAAAGAAATATATCCGTTGAAATAGAGAAATTCATTTCTCAAAGACCCATCAATATAAACGACATTATTGACCTCAATACAAACGGGGAACTAAATCGGAACATCGTAATAGTAATAAACGCGTTGTAAATTAGATAAACGAGGTCAAATTTTGCTCGGTGTCAACATTGAACTGAGGAGGAGTGAATAGGATATGATTAATGGACGAACATTACAGCGTCCGACGCTGGGTGAAACATTTTATAACAGATTCAGAAGATAATCTCCCGTTTGCCCTCGCGCCTTGTGTCTCCGGTCTAAAAAACAAATTGCGCTTGATGCCTCGAAAGAATTTACGGTGAATTTATGAGCTTAGGTCGTTTTGAGACGATTTTTTTCATTTTGTAATTGTACCACGATACTTTTCAAAATATCTGACGTATTTTACATTTGGCTGATATACGATGACGTATTTTACATTTGTCTATATTATACTTCAGCTCCTTTCTATTGGAGTTATATTATAAGTCGCAGGGAATACTCGATGTTTGTTTATAATTGTCATTACTTTTTTACATTTATTAAAAAAATCTGAGACACTTCGTGTTACAAGGCTGTCTACAAAATACATACCTGTCTATCATACTTCATAATTCTTAGCAAGTGTATGCCGTGGACAATAGACGCCTGATGGAACTTCCTGGTAACTCCGAGGTACTTCTCTAGCTCTTTCTTGCTTATCGTATCCAACATCCGAGCATCCACTAAGTTGGCCAAGAAGGATTCGGCATACTGTTGAACAATGTTTTTTTTTAAATTTAATTACGTAATCAACTACTTTAAATTTCGTTTTAATGTATAAGTCTATTTTCTTTTTTTATAAAAATTACTCCAACATTACTTTTACAAAATAGCTCCAGAGCTTGTAAATATTTATATTAACCGTTTTAAATTTATATTAATAATGTAAAAATTATATTAGACCTGTGACAATCCTAAATCCGGCAGCCATTCGGCAGCAACCCAAGCGTGCGTCAGTTGTCCAATTGTCGGGTTTCTCACAAGATCCGGACGCCGTCGTTCCTCTATAGCGAGCCGAAGTTTCTTGCGATGCATCGGCTGGCCGATCCCAAGGCCCACTTCTAGGTCCGAGTCAGTCAGCTCTAACAGAACCTGCCCATTCAAAGCACGGATCTAGAAACAACCAGAACACAATATTTGACGCTTCTATCGCGTCATTTCTACACTAAGGAATTTAGAATGATTTGTATGAGAAGGATGAAGAATGAGTTACTAATTAGACCGTTATTTTAAAATGTTTCTAATGTTCTGAATATTAACTCTTTTCCTGTCTTTTATTTTTCAAAACTGTAAGTATTGTGCTACAACATGTAAATATAGCCCATCACTATGATATATTAGAAACGCTAACCTTTCCGCTCTTCACATTATCGGCGACTGCTACAGCATACTGCGGCATTCCGAGCGCGAGTTCCAGCCACGCGATGATGGCGGGCGCGCGCCAGCGAGACAGAGGCAATGACGCCGCCTCGCGCAAGGCTGCCTCGCTGCCCAGTGGTGACCAGGCTCGGGAGGTGCTGCCTGTGCCGGCGTAGATAGGCTCTGGTAAAATAATTCTAGTAGTTTTCATCATGCACTCTATTAACGGTATAGCGAAAAGACTATTAGTATCCATTTCATTTTGTCTCACTGATAAACGTTATTACTACCAGAGTAGGGACATCTTGATATATAAGTAAATAACATAACATTACGCTTGTAATCTCCGAATAGGTAGGCAAATGAGTGTAGTACACTCTCACATTTCGCCAAATATGTTTACGTCCCACTATGGAATAGGTGGTGAGCATATTGTCTTATAGCGGGCACATATCCAGATTCCGAGCCACCACTAGCAAATCTAAGTTACAAAAATCCTATAGTGATCGACCGGGGATTTGAACCTAGAACCTCTCGGTCGACAGTCACGCTTTCAACTAACACGACCTACGAGGCAGTCAACAAGTTACAGTAATATGAGTGAGCAATCGATTTCGTTAGTACGTACACAAATGTAACTTCAAAAAGTTCGGAATATTCGAATGCCAGATAGATAGCTAAAGGTGAATCGTAATAATTATTTATTTCAGTACGAACTTTCTAGACGTACACATCAGACTTTCAGATATAACTAATTTGTAGAAGAAATACTACTTGTTAGTGGAATCACACTGCGTATAAGAACTTCTATGATGGTAAAACTTGGCCATGTTATTTCATATTTTAAGTGTTTCACAAAATTTTAAGCCGTTTTTTTCTATCAATCTTTAAACCGCATTATAACAACTTCTCTAAATCGGTGTCAATGCCTCCGGAACCTTGGCCCTTAGAATCCAGCTACCTCCAGAGGTCTTCTACATATCGTTAGAGTATCTAGTACGAAAGCGACCAAGGTCCACTTTGCAGAACACCCTTTAAACCTTTATCTGCATTCCGAAGTACACATTGTAATGCTGACGAAATGGACCGGAGTAAGTGAGTGCAGCAAAACATATCTCTGTAGTTCTTACCACTCTCATGTCCACTAGATGCGGCGCTGCCAGACTTGGTGCGGTGACGGCTTCGGGCGAACACACGCGAAATAGATCCCCAAGCGGAGCCTCTGCCTCTTCCACTCTTGGATCCGGTGGCCCGCGACCGCAAGCCACCGATCAACGCCGAGTCGCATTCTCCCGGACTCGACAGCTGCTCCACTGATCTGTTTGGACATCTCATAGTTGACTCAATCGTTCACTTTATCAAGACTTACAGTTTAACATCAACAGAAACGAATCATTATAACCTGTTGGTCTACTAGTTTAAGAATAACTAAGGAAAGCAAAGTAGTTAGTAGGAAAGGAAGTTTATCAAATTTGTAAGTCAGATTTGCACAGGCATGTTTCGAGTACCTATAAATCAAAATTAAGTTAAAATAACATTTTCTTTCGCTATAATTTGCCATGTGCTAGGTGTACGTCAATGTAATATTTACGGACTTACGTAAATGGACGAACGAAAATATACGTCGTAAGAGAAAATCTCTTAATCTTTCAATTTGCAGTAAAACAAAAGGTCTGATTAAAATGGAAATACATTATGAAATACTCATTTTTCAACATTCGACGAGCTATTAGGCTCATTTTACACCATAGCCGGTAGTGGTTGGCTTTGCAAATGTTGCCGGCCTTAATTATGGCCTACAGTAATTTTGATTGATTAATTTCAGTGTCAGATAAATTTCAGTCTACCCCTTTATGTAACGAACCATTTATAAATAAACGTTCTTCTGTTAATACATCTGGGGACACCACTAATATGGTTTACTTTTCAACACGTGATAATTTCCTATAAAGCTTAGAATCGTCTAAGCTTTTCCATTCTGTTAAAAAATCAAAATACTGAATTATAAATGTCTTGTGATTGCATTTCCAACTTAGTATGAATATCCGAACGTTGAAAATATTATTTAATTTTCTGAAACTGCGATCGTGTATCAAAAGAGTGTCAATTGTAAAAGAAACGCTTCAGGTCTGTAAGGATAAAGATATCTGGCACTCAGTGGACTGGCTGCCTACCTTGTAAATATACCCCGCGTCATGATATCGCAACAAAAATAACAGTAAACATTTTAATGTACACATCAGTGACCATGTCAAAAGCGAATTTCGAATTGAATAAAGGGAAATTAAAAAAATCCATTTCACTTGACCATTCTCAAGTTATGTGAAGAGAATTATGTGTGAAAATATTATTTGAATGGAACCAAGTGTTGAGCGCAGATGCGGCGACGGTTTCTGAGCTTCGCGCTGCAAAAACAATTTGTCTCGTATTGCGAGCCATTGCGCCCACTGTCCCAGTTTATACAGCTGCGGTTTTGATCGAGGTTTTGAATACATTTGAAAATCAATCTACTCTTGAATACATTTTAAATCAAGAAATTAGCAAAGAAGTACTCAACTAGTATTAATATTAGTTGAAGTACTTTCTTCTTATACAAAATTTCTTGGTTTAGATATAAAATCTCTGAGAAAGGTCATGTTTTATAGGAGTACCCATTAGGTGATTTCTACATTAGTTATAATTTATTGATAATCTCGCGGAAATTGTTACACTTCTAATATTTAATTTGAATTATTATAATACTTTGTGTTTTGTTTTGGAAGTATACCCAATATCATATATCTCTATGTTATACATTTTCTGATTACATTATACGTACCAAACTAGTCGGTTTATCCCGAAAAAATACACATGAATTAAGCCGGTGTAAAAGGTAATTATGTATCGGTATACATATGCTATATTTTATAATAAAATACTTAGGGTAATTCCGGCTTTACACTGACCTGGAGAGCGAGCCGGCATCAATGGAGCGCGTGAAGGGCGAAGCGCTGTTGTGCGGCGACAACGTAGGGCTGCAGTCCCGCGGGGTGCTCACTGCAACGAAGTCCATGGCTAAATATACACTGATCGGCCCGTTGTTCTAGTGATAGATGCCCTGACTGCTGAATCAGGGGTTCTAGTTTCGATTCCTACTCAAAACAATTACGTATTCGGATGATGGGAACACTTGTTTGTTCATTTAAAAATTTATTTTCAAAATGTACAATCTTTTAATAAATTTATGGTCTACTTGCCCATATTTTATGTATTACTCAATGAAAACTGTTTCAAAGGTCCTTTCTTTTACAACTTTATTACCATAGGAATATTATTTTTAAAAAAGTGTAGGTACGCTTTGTATAAAAGAGGACCATTAAATTATAAAATTTCCGTTCATTGGAAAAATTTCGCACTCAACTTGCTAAAGGAATTGCAAACTTCTATTACAGTGAGCAAACGAACTCCGAGGCGAAATATTTCAAAGGGGCTATTTATTTTTAAAAAGTGTGAACTTAGTCTCACTCAGAATGAAATATTTCTTATGAAGCTCAAGATGTTGTACATTACGTATGTAGAGTAAATACGAGTATGATGCTATGAAAATTTAATTAATGTTAGAAATACTTTCCAGTTAGTCATTAAGCAGGCGCTCTTAACAGGATAACGATTACTTGTGATTGATTACCACGATGAATGTCACTTACGATCAGCTATCGACTCGACGAAGAAGAAGACTGTTTATATAAGTTGTCTGTGGAACTTGAATTTCAGTAGAGCTGAAATGTTGCTTGACATTGCCAGTTCGTTACCACACCTGAAGATTATGTTATATGATTCTTGCTGTTTACGAATTTATAAATATGATCAGGGTTCAGAGTTCGAAATTTTCCAATTTATTGCTACATCTTTAAACAGTACTCACTTTCAGTCATCACTCACTCATTCGCTCGCTCACCTTCAAAATTCGTCACTTGGAAGCCATTTGATACGATTTAGCAAACGATTTATTTCTGTCATACTAAGAAATAACTCGAAGCGCTATAAAATATTTTACAATTTCCCGTGCGATCTGTTAAAAAGGAATTCGCTTGTATATTTACAAGAGAGAAACGAAATGACATGATGGAATACGTCAAATTTATTTTCAGACGGAAACAATACCAACTTTTTGCATGCACGTCGCGATATGCTTTAACGACTGGCATTTCATGTTTTTGAGATGAATTGCAAAATAAAATTTTACCTCGTCGCCATTGTCGCAGAGTAATTACGTTTGAACTGCACTTGTTAAGTCGCTTTTCAGGAAAATTCATTAAAATTTAAATTCAAGCGTCAATTTGCCGTCGATAAATATATACATATACAATGGAGCAATTTGTTAATGCGAATGATTATACGGAAATACGTTTAATTGGTCATTGTGTTCCTGTATTGGCATTGTTTGTAGAAATGATTTTTCTTCCGGTCGCATATAAATATATCCGAGAAGCTATTTATTGGAACCGCGAGCAATTCTATTAGGATTTTATGGCTTGTTAGTTCGCTGCCTCATAACATCCGTTATCAGGATAGAAAAGATAAGCCAAGATAATCTTGGATCAATATAATAAATATATGCAAATGGGGGTAAATATAAAATATAGCGAAACCTACAATGCTAACCACGGTGGGAGCTATAATTTAGTCAATTTCAATGGTGAGTTCGTTTCAATATCCACATTTACAAAGGACCAAGATTGTACTATCTGGAATACCTGAAGCCTGAAGTCATAATATTATCGCCTATTATTGACTGAATGCCTCATTGGTCGTGTTGGTTGCAAGGGTGACTGCTGATCAGGAAGTCCTGGGGTCAATTCCCGGGACGGACACTCAGATTTTTTTTTAATTTAGTATTGGTTCGGAGTATGAAAATGTGCTCGGTGTATGGCAATAGACTCACCACCTATTCCATATTCAGACGTAGACGTAACTGATGAAGTGTGGGAGTGTAGGTACTACATTCCTCTGCCCACTTCTTCGGGGATTAAAATTACGCCTATTATTACGTCAACGCGATCCAAGCCCATTTCATTTATTTTCATTTTATTCACAAACAATCCAACTAGCCTTTTTTCATAACGGTTTTTTGTTTACGGTCATATTACTTCTTAAAATGAAAAGCTTTAATCCCAAACTGATGTTTTGAGCCATACTTTAGAACAAATCTTCGACCAACCAAATACATATGTAAAATCAACTTTGTACAGCGATTCAAATGCAACGTACGCTCATAGATATGTTCAGCAGATGAAACCGGACGATCTAGAACATAACAACAGATCATATAATAATCAACTAGGATAAAATGAATAGTGTAAAGCGTGTGAAATGCAACGTACGCTGATAGATATGGTGCGCGGACGAGACCAGCGACGCGGCGTCCGTGTCGTACGGGTCGATGGTCGGCGGCGCGCCCTCCGCGGTCGAGTCGGACAGGTTGCCGCCGCACACCGACGTCGCGCCGCCATCACTGCTACCTGTCACTGACAAATATACACCACCTACTGAAATATTACACGTCCATTGTTTACGCAACCACTTAGTACATTTTGGAACGTAATCTATTGGTATTTTAATGGGATCTAATGTTATTATTTTAACGATTTTGCAACGACGTTGTAACGACTTGATATATTTTGATATGTAGTTTATTAGTGTTACGTTACTGTATTAGTGTTTTAATGGCATGTAATGGTTTTTTTTGTAACGACTGTAATGACTTGGTACATTTTGGAATGTAACACTGTTGGTGATATGTCATGTAATGTTATTTTTGTAAGGACTTTGTAAAGACTTGGTACATTTTAGAATGTAACTCTATTAGTAATTTAATGGCATGTAATGTTATTTTTGTAAGGACTTGATATATTTTGTAACGTAACTCTATTGGTGTTTTAATGGAATGTAATGTTATATTTAGTCAGTACTTAATTTTGTTACTGTTACAAGCTGATAAAGGTGATAGTGATGATTTTATTTTCAGTGGATCGTGATCTTACGTTTATGTATAGTCTGAGAATTTAATTATTACTATCTACATTAATGTTAACAGTTTGTAATGCTTTTTTTATTTATAGTGTTAATAAAGATTTTCAATTTGTTACATAAATTAAAAAATACATGATTTATTGTTAAAAGTTACAAGTAATTAATGTTCATAATGATGACTCTGTTAATTTCATTTCGTTTGATAGTAATGACTACATCACCGATACATTAATTAGCCACAGGATACAAAATCACTTTATGTGCGGATTAATCATCGTTCGTTCAAATATAATTGAATACAGAATACACATTACTTGAAGTCAAATTAAAATTTCGAATAAATAAAATAAATACTTTAATTTGATTGTTTCATTCTCGCTATTAGAAATGAGAGTAAGTATTGCAATAAACATCATTTTGTACCTCTGACTCCAGAATCGGCACTGCAGCTACCTCTATCTCCTATTAGTCCAGAGGGTCCACCCAGCATCATAGGAGGGCCGATGCCAAGAGATGCTACGCTTTCACCTTCCGACAAACACCCGGCTGCTTGAAGTTGTCTTCGAGCCTGAGTAAGAAAAAAAAGTCACTCACGATCGAGAGGTCCAGGATGCAAATCCCGGACACCATTGGAATTATCCAACTTAGATTTTCTATTAGTTCCTCTGATTTTGGATGCCTATCTGGTGTATGGCAATAGACTCAACAAAAACGTAACTAGTGAAACGTGAGAGTTTACTACACTCCTCGGCCTACCTCTTCAGGGATTACAGGCGTGATGTTATGTTTTCCTTAATATTTCTAGATATTTCAGTATCTTGTAATAATTAATTGTAATATGTTGAAAGTTACATAGTCATAAAAGGACAGTCTCAAAGTAAATCTACGAAAATAAAATACATTCAAAAGTAATTATAAAATTTAATTCATGCTTACGCGCATATATTCTGTCTACGTAACATTACGTACGTAACATCACGCCTGTCATCCCCCAAGAGGGGGGCAGAGGAATTTAGAACACTCCCAAATTTCACCAGTTACGTTTACGTCCCATTATGGAATAGGTGGTGAGCCTATTGCCATGTACCGGACTACGAGCCATTATTAGAACATCTAAATTAGAAAAATCTAAATCTTATTCTATCTAATATAATAATATTCAAGCATATAAATCATACGTGCTAATGAGCACCATATAGAAGATTACTCTGAACTGTGCACGCAAGCGAATTTTACTGTAGCTACTATCGCTGTGTTTAGACAACGCTGTCCTAAAACATGTAGCGCTGCGCTCACATTTTAAGCAACTGTAACATATTTATGTGCTTCGTGCACAATGGTGCCAGCGCAAAAACAAATGTCCGCTCCGCACAGCGCATCGTGGAACCGGTTGTGTTTAATTCTCCTAGCAATTTACAACCGAAGGAGCGATTCGAAATGGTAATTAACACCGTATGGCAATGATGGATGGCCCCGCCCGCGTCTCGATAGCGTAACCTATTCATCAAAATCGCTTCTGTCGATACTGTATGTATATTATCAACCAGTTGAATCATTTGCCTGAATCAACTACCTCGTTGGGCGTATTGGTTCAACCCACCATCTTTTTAATAGCGCGACGTAAATGTAACTGGTGAAACGTGGAAGTGCACTATAGCCCCTGCCTACCTCTTCGGGGGTTAGGTTTCAATCATTTCACTGATCCGTTGGACCACTGACTAATTAACACATTTGCCGTATCATGGACACGATTCCCACTCGGGGCAATTTTGTACGATGAGTTGAAATATTAATATTTGTCGTATTTGAGTGTAAAATAAATCTACATCGTATATATTTATATAACTATTATTAGAGCCTATTTTCGGATCAGACGACAGGTATGGAG
>DWDU01000622.1:0-17837 GCA_018245575.1 Jemadia suekentonmiller | reverse complement strand
TACACATTTCAAGATTACATCGCATACCTACTTACAATATCTGCAATATTCGCTTATGCTTTCAAATAAAGTAGATTTTGCTTCTGGCTTTTTGTTATGAGCATATAATATACATATCGTTGAAAATATATTCATTCTATTCATGTTTCATGTAATTTCGCAATGGACTATATTCGATGTATACTTAAATACCTATTGTGTTATTAACTGCAGGATAGATTGTGACAAATTGAAGGACGAGTGACCAAGTGTCAGGTTGCAACATTTCATAAAGGAACATGCCTACTCGTACACTTGACGATGGACAAAACGAAATATTACTGTTGGTTTAAAATGTATTTAATTTTCCTCGCCCAATATTTGCTGCCCAACATTTTCACGGGTTACGGTAATAAGGTATTAAAATGAAAGTCACGGATTGTTCGTACAGCAGGTGCGAGTTACAATCTCACTGTGCTAGGATAAGTTGATGAAAATTATTGCATATTTACATATTTCAATTATGTTAAATTCAAACCAGAAAAAATCCTGTATTAAAAGTAAATGCAGTGTGATAAATTAACATTTACAATGCAAATAAAATCGCTTGACTACACTTAGACACGTGAGAAAAATTGCATTTATCTTGAAGTTCTTTATAATTTTCTCTACCTAGGTATTGTAAGCGCTATAAGCAAATGAGAATCTTAAGATGCATATTTTTTTAAAAAGATGCGCGCCAGGATTTTAACCCGAGCTCCCGGAATGAAAGGCTAAGTGCTATTTAAATACTTATCTTGGAAATAACTAAAGCATAACATTTCAAACATAAAATAGATGTAACTTTATTTGACTGAATACAATATATAAATTTGCTCCATGCTTCAATGACACTATTGGATTTTTGTACGTTAGATATCCTAGTATCGGCTCGGAGTCTGGATTTGTGCCCGGTGCATGGTAAAATTCTCATCCGCTATTCCTAAGTGGCACGTAGACAAGGGCGATATTACGTGCATTTTATATTACATAGAGTTTTTTATTATCAGCTCAAATATTTTTTACTGCCTTAAGGTTGACTCATATGTTTGAATCATTGTGTTCTTTAATTGACGTACCTACTTTAAATTGGGTATAAAAAAATGATATACATATGTATGTACATTATTGTACATATAGCTTACAATGGTAAATTATAATGCGAAATTCTCCATTTGCTAAAACACAGAATTACTTTCTGTCTAGAAAAGTTCTAGTTCTACGAAATATTTAATAAACCATTTCTGCTAGGGAATGGAAGGAGAAGGTGGAAGTAGAAGATCAACAGGATACAGATACCATCAACTATAAGAAAATAGACAAGTTTTACTTCAAGAAGGAGCTATCTGCACCAGGTTTAACTGGCGAAGAAGAAATTACTATGCCACATATTTTTATGTTGGTAAGAACATTTTGTAAGGAATGTGACATGTAAATATTCCTGTGAAATGACTCTTCGCATGAAAGTAGGCTTTTTAGGCTAAAACAATATGTGCATCATCCAGATACATATACCTAGTAAAGATGAAAAGTGAAGATATTAATTTTGTATGATAAGATCTACGTCATAAACGAGGCAGCCATATTCGAAAATTTAATTTCCGATACGGATTTGAGAAGAAATATGCAGTGATTTTTGTTCGCAAATTCTGCTTTTCACTTATTGTAACATTGTACCAAACAATAATATTTTTTAAATAATATTTTGTCGCTATTAAATACATATAATTTCACAGAACAATTTTAAACTAAATGTTTTTTTTTTATTTGTTCTCTCCAGTCCAACTATATATTCGAACATATACGGGGAACGATTACGGGGAGATTTAATTCTAAATACCTACCTCTACATTGGTTACTAAAATTTTGCTACATTTTTTTTTCAACAACTTCCATAGATTATGTCAAATAAAGCTCAGTTATTATTTATAAAATTGGGAGAAGGAGGGGGGGATATGTATACCTGAAGGC
This sequence comes from Jemadia suekentonmiller, assembly GCA_018245575.1. Classification (NCBI taxonomy): domain Eukaryota; kingdom Metazoa; phylum Arthropoda; class Insecta; order Lepidoptera; family Hesperiidae; genus Jemadia; species Jemadia suekentonmiller. The sequence continues at coordinate 15,848 of DWDU01000622.1, read as the reverse complement.
ACTAGTCAAATGGCCTAAAATAAATAAAGGTTCAAAGATGATATTTCTTCCAGGGTATGACCACAATTGTGCACCGGGATAAACCAGCGATGCTGAGCATGCTCGGGAAAGCCTTTAATGGCATCTTCGACAATCCCGTGGACACGTTCATAAGAGTCAAGGTCCTCGATCTGCTGTTTCGTGGTATTGTAATCAACTGTGCCAGAACAGAATTTGCCCCCAAGGCGGTTTGCACGGCGGTGAAAAAAGAAGCGGCGGACAGATTGATCTTCGAACCCAATAACCAGTACAGATTTTCTTTATTCGGAATGGTATGTATTTTTTGGCGAAATTGGGGTACTAAAGTGTTTGTAGCCTCTGTGAGGCGGCAAAGGAAACCTCGAGATTGAGCGTAATCAGTTAAGAGACATGTTTTCATAAAATCGGCTTCTAAAAAACAAAAAAATAATACAATATCCTGTAAAACTTTATCGGTGACCTTTAAAGAGGCTTGAAAAGTTCCGGCAAACGGTTCACCATTCAATTGAACGGATGAAAACGGTATTGGAACAGCATGCTGGATTATATCGAAAATCTACAAGATCTCTTGCCCAAACAAACGCAAACTCGGCTAAGTACGCGTTTGGGTTTTATGACTTAAAGTTATGACTTTATTTAAAATTTTAATTTAAGGAGATGAATGGGTAAATGAAAACACAACATATTTCCTCTTATCTCATATACTAATTCCAAATGGATCAAACAAATATAACAATATGTTCGATGTCGACTCGATGTCAAATGTTGACTAGAAGTTGACTCCTTATCATTATAATACAAATACTGTAAGCCTACTTACTACATAACTGACTGCCCTGTTGGTCGTGTTGGTTGCAAGTGCGACTGCCGATCGGGAGATCCTGGGTTCGATTCCCGGATCAGGCACTACTAAAATTTTCTAATTTACATTTTCTAGTAATGGCTCGAAGTCTGGATATGTGCCCGATGCATGTTCTACATTCCTCTGCCTACCTCTTCGGGGATTACAGGCGTGATATTACGTTCTACTACATAACAATCCATCAGAACTGCTATAACTCATAAATTTATGCAGTTACGGGGCAAAAACCATAGCGCCTACTTTACACGAAATATATTATTATGGTTTGATGTACTGTGCGGATTTCACCCGCGTGAATGTGTTGAACAGTATATAGTCATATATTTATATAATATGATTTTATTCGACACGTTTCTTACGCGACCGTAGTAACAAATAAATCAAGATTTTTGTTATATTGTTCGTTTCATTCACGTGTCTCAGCTAAGAGTTGTAGATAACAGATAAGTTCCACACAGTTTTACTTTGGCGTTTAGCACCTAAACTTAAACTAACACTAAATATAAATTGCAAGGATAAAATGCGTATTTCGAAATGTGTGAATGAGGTCTAAACCTTAGTCGGTAACGAACGAATTAACAACAAATAATTACAATACACGAAACACTTGGCATCAAATTAATTCTTTGTTTCGCTGTAAATAAAGGCCGTAGGAAAGGAATCAAGGATAATGAAAGAGAAATAATTATTTACTAAATGAGAAGCAATGCAAATGTAAGCGACCTATGTCTTCCATCTTTTTAATACTCCACTATTAAGCTCGAAATACAGGAAGAACGGGAATAATTAGACGTTAAAAAACAAATTTCGTAGTAACGAATAATAGCCCTCTAATTACCAAAATATCATTCAAAATTTATATTGGCTATCAAATACTGTTTCGATAAAGTAACATTACAGTCACAAAAGGTATTATTGGCTTTCTTATAAACAGTATCATTTCCTACGGGTAATTTTCGGAAAATCGTATACAAAGGCGACACACAGTGAATAAAGAAATTTAATTAAATATTACGCAGATAAGTTACAGCCATCCGTGAAATTATATATTTTACTTACAACAGTAATACAATGGTTTATTTGTTTTATTCAAAGTTTTTATATTTATTTTGTTTCATGTTTTAATTTTAGTCAATTTACTCTATGTTGTCATTGCGTCATAGGTCACGTTTGTTAGCTCTGGTTGCAGATATTAGTAATGGACTTCATGTTAAGATTTGTTGGAAGTTCCCCCGGCTGATGCTATTATATGTTACTTGCAGAGTTCTTTTCAAGCATCTTAGGAGATGCTTAGGAGAAGCAAAAATCTTATATCAATTAGGCATGATATAAGATTTTCGCTTGATAGATTTTTACTTGATAATATATCGGTTATGCTTCTATACCCGTAAACACCTTGTACGGTATCCATGTAATCTTGTACAATTGACTAATGCGAGTTGGAATGGTTTAAAAAAACTGAAGGCAACATTCTGACGAATAAAAAGATTTAAACAGTAAAATGAATAATTATAACTTGTCCTTTACAAGTGCTGTATACGTACTTATGCATGTATGTACGTTTGTGTGTTGCGGTGTTCAGGTGCGAGTGTACATGCTTCGCCGTTACTATCTGCATTTGCCTGTTTAAGTGTGTGTAAAAGAGAGTATACAATAAGGGCACAAGTATATATATTGTCTTTATATAACTTAGTTTATATAATAATATATTTATCTTACCCTCACTGAATGTCCTCAATGTCCTCAAAAATAATACTAATTTAATGGCAATTGTGATTTGAGCGTGACGTATTTTAACCGTTTAGCGCAACGGGACTGTAGACCAGCACGTGGTAACGGTGAAGCGTGGTGTCACCAACGTAATGGACGTTGGTCGCGTGGTGGCCATCGATGGAGCGACGGAGCAGGACAAGTGGACCGGCGCGTGCAATGAGTACCAGGGCACTGACGGGACTGTGTTTCCGCCGTTTCTCACGGAGAATGACAGATTGGAGTCGTTTGCGGGAGACTTGTGCAGGTTACATTATGCTAATAATACCAATAGAACCGTTTATAAATGAAACGCTTGACGTCACCAAGCTTCGCGTTTTAGGAGTACGTCCCTAAGTTAGTACCATGATGCTTTTTAATTTTACTTATACTGAGTAATCACCTCTTTTCTTTCACGTTTCATTCATATTTCTGTGAAATTGTCTAAGAAACACAATAAACGTCTTGTTTTTCTTGGCACCCAACGTTTCTAAGAAAGACTTGTTTTAATGATTCAATACGCTTTCTTTTATTTTCCTTCCATAACATACCGCTCTGAATTAATACTATCTCAATATTACTTCAATGTGGTTCAGTTTCAATTCACCAATTCATTATATGACATTTTCTTTAGATCTTTCAAACCGTGGTATCAAAAGAAGACTTCTTACCGGGGAATCAAGACCAACCGCTACGTCGCCAACATCGGAGACCTGGCGAACGACCCCGACCTCCAGTGCTACTGCGAAGCCCCGGACAAATGTCCCCCGAAGGGTCTCATGGACTTGACAAAGTGTCTCGGATTTCCCATGTACGCCTCTATGCCGCACTTCTACGACAGCGATCCGGAACTAATCAAGAATGTAATAGGGTTGAACCCCGACGTCAATGAACATGAAATCGTAATTGATTTTGAACCGGTAAGCAGAATTAAATACACGTCATCGTTTTGTACCGCCTGCTCAGTTGGTGTTCAGATGGTTTCAGACACCTAATTGGCCCCAAGTTTTGCAAAGGCAATGAACACTAGATAATCCTAGATACTCGTTGCACAATCGTGCATTCCATTGAAAATTGTGGTGATTGCAATAATCTCGAGTGGAAACTAAAAGTTAAAGTGGAAATTAAAATACTGATAGTTACTTGCTACTTTACTGTATTATAATGTTTTGATATAATTTAATTGTAACAATGTAACTTCTTGAATAAATTTGCACACCTCCACGAGTTGAGTGTTATATAGTAGGTATATTTGACTTACAAATAAACAAGTGGATTTGAATTTCAAAAAACCTTTTTAATAAAGCAATAAAATGAGCACTACGGCAACCTTTTACAGTTCCACTAATGAAATGAGTGTTGACAGACATCACACGCCTCAAAGAACACGATAGCAAACTCTAAGATATACCACTTTTATCTTCGTCGATTTTTATTTTTAAAGTCTCCCATAAAAACTGCCTCGACGGCCAAGTGGTTGCTAGCTCGACTACTGATCAGGAGGCTCTCTGTTCGATCCCCTAGTGGGATACTATCGGGTGTACTTATACTTAGAATTCCTAATAGTAGTTCATAAAATATAGTGTGAAGATATATAAAGTATTCTATTCGACATTTAATAATATTAACATACTTACGCCCACGCTTTGTAACACTTGGGGTAAGCTTTTAAAAGAAAGCCCGCAGCTGCGTCTTATCTACTCAAATCTCTTGATGTCCACTTAACGTGTAAAGGTTAGGTAGAATTCGAATCTATAACATTTGTAGGAAAACTATATTTAAGGTCACGACACATTATTAAAGCCTACTATCAGTGTATTATGCGACTTACAGATTTAAATCTGTATTATTAGCAAGGAAAATTCGATTTAAAGTTTAATTCATGTTGTTATATAACTAGAGTTTGAAATTCTTACTGGAATAGTATTTACATATTAACAGTAATAATAACGCATCACATATCTACTCAACTACTTTAGAATTTGTTGGGTATCATATGTATGAATGTTATCTCTGGTGTATTGTGTGTGTGTGTGTATGTAAAAATTATTTACACACATAGTTATACACACATTTATTGCACACATATCTACATTTTTTCCACCGTTCGAGACTGTGTTGTGCCAAGCTATGGCTTTAACCCTCGCATGCGAAGAGTCTGAGAGGATATCCTTACATATGTATATACATTTATTTATAAGACATACACAAACACATACACAAACACATACACTTGGACACATATATAAATATGTATACTTGTATACCTCGAGCAGGATTAAATAATTAAAAACATCATTAAGCATATACCCGGCCAGGAGTCGAGCCTCTTAACGACATAAGCAAGGTGACGGCTACACATGTGAGTAACTAGCTGTTCTTGCGACTTCATCCGCATGAAATTCTACAATTCTAAAAGTGTTAAATTCTAAAACGGAAGCCTAAGTTACTCCTTATTACATCAGATATCTGCCAGTGAACGTCCCGTCAAAATCTGTCAGGCCGTTACCGAGATTAGCCGAAACAAACAGACAGACACACAGACAGACAGGCTGGCAGGCAAAAATTGTACAAAATCTTATTTTGGTATATGTACCGTGTATAACATACATATGCATTTAGTAAACAGTCGTTATTTTAATATTACAAAGAGACACTCCAATTTTATTTATCTATATAGATGTACAGATAGGACGTCGAAACTAAAAGTTACAAACTAATCTCATAAACGACCTAAAAGGTCTCGTTTGAATGTTCTACTTGTAAATAGTGATGAGTTTATTATTTACTTCGATGCCAGCATTTAATTTGTTCGCGGAATGATTTAAGGCGTTTTTACATGGTCCCGTTGGTACATAACCACTACGAAAGTTCTAACTGTATAAGACGAGAACAATATACACACCATAATTCAGGACCATAATTCTATTGCACTTTTTAATTTAGATTTTCTAATTGAAATTTTTAGTAACAACTCGGAGTTTGGATTTGTGCCTGCTCTATTGAATTAGGCTCACCATCTAGCCCATGATGGGACGTAAAAGTAACTTATGTAACCTAGGAGTCTACAACACGCCTCTAACTCACACCCAACACCTGTCTATTTGTAGTCGCCATGGAGCCACTTAACCAACGAACCAGTAAACTAAGTTTCATTTTGCTAATATATACATTTAATTTTGTTATTTATCTTAATTATAACTTAACGTTCAATTGTACGGGTAATCTCTTAATAATGACAGACCCGATGGTGCAGTGGTTAGTGAAACTGACTGTTGCGCCGGGGGTCGTGGGTTCGATTCGTGGGTCGTGGGATAAGCACAAGTACCTATTTGTTCTGTGTCTCGTTGTGTATAGAGATTTTATTAGTATTTTTTTTTATTAAAAGGTGTCTAATTAAGTTCTCCGTTACAGATAACCGGCACGCCAATGGTAGCAAAGCAAAGGGTAATGTTCAGTATGCAGCTGCTGAAGACTGACAAGATGGAGCTATATAAGGATTTGCCGGACACTATGGGGCCGTTGTTTTGGATTGAAGAGGTACCGTCTGAATATTAAACACGAATGTTAACATAACGTAGCATCCGGCCGGTAAACCTAAAGAGGTAGGCAGGCGGTTACATAACCAGACTCCGAGCTACTATTAGAAAATCTAAGTTAGAAATATTCAATAGTATCCGACCCGGGGTTTGAACCCAGAACCTCTCGACAGGCATTCGTGCTTACAACCAACACGACCGACTAGGCAGTCTTACATATAAAAAAAATTCAAAAAACAGAAAACAATTCGTTTTCTTATTTCTTTTGGCTACTGACTTGAATGTATATAAATAAATATAAACTAGTATCCAAATATCACTCGTATATTTCCATCACTCCAATATTTCCATCACTCCTATAATTCCAGGGTCTGTCACTGAACAAGACATTTGTGAACATGCTGAAGCATCAGCTATTTATACCCAAACGTATAGTGGGCGTGGTCCGCTGGCTTCTCGTGGCTTTCGGCAGTCTGGGGGCGCTCGCTTGCGTTGTATTTCACTTCAAAGGTACGGTCGAAATGGTTTGTATTTGGTATTAAAGGATTCTTAATATAATAGGCACACATGGTCACACACACATCCGCGCGCACACACACACGCAAACACGCACTCACACATATTAGTGAACAGTTTTTTTTTTGTTTCCAGACCACATAATGGACTTCGCTGTGTCCTCCAACTCAAGAACTGTTGCGAAAGTGAATCCTGAGGAAGTAAAGTCGAATGAAATCAGTATCATAGGACAAATGCAGGGGCCAGTCAAGATTGACACATAACAGTATAAGGATAGCTAATAAACTGAGGTCTTAGTTGATGAGTAAATTTTAAATTATATAATAAATTACAGTGATATAATAATAAGTATATATATATATTTAAAGATGCATTATTACTTAACGCGCTTTGCATAAATATAAACCGTGCTAATATATAAATAAACATCTAAACGTCCATTAAATTAGCTTCAAGTTAAATTTGACGATGAATCTAAATAATTTGACGTAGCTCTTGGTTCTAAACGAACATTTTAATAACGTTAAAAAAACACGCTTTAAGCAAAGCACATTGCAAAAAATGTTTATCATATTGAGTTTTAATATAATTAAATTATAATTGAATATAACTATTGTTTCATTTTATATAATAACCACCTGCCCGTTTACCTGTTTTCTAATCGAAACTAATGAGAAAATACTGGATACGATATGTAGGAGTAGGCATTGATGTAAGTTATCAACTTACAATCATATTATAAAGACAACTTTAAATTGCAATATTAGTTGATAATATCAGGACAAAAGTAATAATTTAGTACAATCGTGACTATTAGTATACATGAACGCTCGTCGGACTAGTTGGTTGACTGCCTCGTAGGTCGTGTGTTGGCAAGTACGAGTATAACTGTTGCTCGAGAGGTTCTGGCATTCAAATCACGGGTCGAGTGTTATTGGATACTTCTAACTTAGAATTTAACTAACTTAGAAGTAAAAAGTCCTCCTCATCTGTACTACAATTTCTACAATTCATGTACATATCTGGATTTGTGCCCGGTGTTTGGCAATAACCTCATCCCAGCTTCCATAGTGGGCCGTTAACGTAGCTGCTGAAACTATGTTACGTTTTTTATGTGAGTTTTCCGAAGATCGAAGATGGTCGCTTATAGCATATACGGCAACTTATTATAAGTTAACTACTAGCCGTGTACATATTTCAGTATTCCATGTTCAGCATAACCTGACATAGTCCACAATAATAATTATTTAGGAAACAGATTGCCTGTCGAAATGGGAAGAGTTAATTGGTAGCCTGTGCTAACCTAAAATATTCTTTTTATACGAAAAATGCAAGGCATACAGGTTTCCCTCTGATGTTTACCTTCACGACTATAAAGCTTCACGCGCATAATTGGATTCGAACTCGATACTCTCAGAGCGAGAGGCTCATTACTAAACCACTACGCTATAATTAATGTCCGTCTTTATATTCCAAATAACAATTTATTAGGTATTTTCCGTTGACACATATAGCTTTCACTTTCCACATAATTAACATTTAATAATGTAACGCGTTATATAATTTTTAAAGCGTTACAGAGACTGTTTTATTACCTTGTCGAGGTTGGCTTTATTATTATTAGATCGTGAAATTGTGATTCATATAAGTCTTCGGTCGTTAACATAACTCTAGAAACCTTAATACGTGACATAGAAACGTACATTGAACTTTCCTTTGCGGTTCGAATAAAAATTTACTCCCAAAATACAGATCAAACAAAATATCAGTTATTAAACAACACTACATTGAATGAACGGCGCGTGCTTCCTATATCACTTCTTCAACCAAGACACTACGAAACTGCTGACAATCCACAATACAGGATCCACAACACGAAATCAGGATTTATTTTATTTGGCAATGATCTAGACTTATCTGTCGTATGTTTCATAAGAAACTGAAATTAAACTGATATCTGTGCAATACGATATCATTACTACTAATGCGATAGGGGAGGATTAAATTAAATTTGAAAATTACCACGAAATAAGTCTTTATTACCCTATAAATTAAATATTTACAATCTTCGCCTTATCACTGAACCTGTCATGTGGTTAATTATTTAAAAAACGTAACATCACGCCTGTAATCCCCGAAGAGGTAGGCAGAGGAGTGTAGAACACTCCCACGATTCACCAATTAAGAAATGTTTAGTTATTATCTAAGGTCAAGTTTATTTTATACTGATCAGCTATTTCCATCAGAAAACATACGAATAATACAGTTCATTGTACGCTACATACATTTCTGTAACAGTGCCAATACTTTTTCCCTATCACCAGTGTTATGTTAAAAACATCTTCGCATACGACGCGAGCTCTATCATGAGCTAAAGGCGCAAGGAGTAAAGAACGACTTTAAATAAGGAGTATCCCACTATGGCGTCTTGTAGCATCACGCTAGTAATTTTAGAAGATTTAGACAAATGAGTTTATTACACTCTCACGTTTCACCAGTTATGTTGTATTACGTCCCACCACGGAATGAGGGGTGGAATAGGGGATGAGCGCTTTGTGACGACAATAAACTATCTATAACGACAAAAAGCTAGTATCCCATAGACAAGGTAAACTGGGTAGCTATGTTTTGATCTCCGCCAATAATGAGATAGATTTTCCATAATGCTCTTTACATGGATTTCTCTTTCTAAATCTTAGTAACTAATAAAATACATATATTATTATAATTTTACTTTAATTATGTTAATGACTGAACAGTGAAGTATCGTGGTAAGAAACTAGCCCCTAATGTGTTTGCTCAAACTTAATTATCCGTCAACAACCGAACCAGATGAGCAATAAATTATGGTCATTACTCAAATCGCGTAACGATTTTATTTATTTTTGTACACACAAAAAAATCTTCATTTATTATTATTATATAATAACGGATCACGTTTATGTAAATATAAAAATAATAATTTAATGCAATTAAAAAAATCTAAGCTCTACATTCGTAAACTCGTATTGAGATTCTCTTAAATTAATCATGAACGCGTGAATATTAATATGTAAATTAACGAAAAAGGATGTTAATTTTATTAACAACCAAATAAAACTTGCCTTATAATATAAAGCCACACATAATATAGCCAGTAATCATGATTGATCAATCAATCGATCAGATATTAAATTTAACATCAAAAATACCTGCAAACTATATATTAATATATGTATTAAGATTAAAAAGCTTAATGCTCTACAAATGATTTTTGATAGCATTTTTATATACTATTTAGGCGTTTTCGCAATATGTCACTTCAGTTATCTTCTAAATCAATTTTAAGTTGCTTAAATTTGTCACTACTTTGTTAAAGTTGAGCTACTGAATTCTGGATTGACTACACTGGTCACAGGTACCTACTCGTAGAATTTACTTACGCATTGTCACAAATATTACCGATATGGTGTTATATCTTGAAAATAAGGCATCAGTAAAGTTATCTACGTCTCAAATTTTACTGTACTCGTTGACATTTATAATTCACGTAATATAAGAGTAACAATATTTACGAGATATAATTATTTCTTTCAATTGTAAAACACCGAGATCGAGATTTTTCTATTACTTGTTTCAGTAGATTTGTACAAAGAAATTTAGGTTTAGAGCCGCTAAACTTATATGAAACACGCGGTACATTATTGTGTCGACGGACGATATGTTGAATACAATCAGTGATCGCGACATTCAAAGCTCCTCACAAGTACACATTCCGCCTAACGCACTTATGATTATTTCATGTTTTTATCTTTGCGAGCTGTGGTGTCGTTAGTGGTGATGCGCGAGGCTCTGCGTGGCGAGCGCGGGGTGCGGGGCGGCGGGGCGGCGGGGGGACGTGCGCGCGCTCGTTGGGCGGGGCCGGCCTCGGTGCCGCCCCGCACGCTCCCATGGCTGGCGGTGGAGGGGCGCCCGGGCCCCCGTCCTCTATTTACTCTTTCAATCAGTGCGAGTGTTTGCCCCTGGCCGGCGTGCACGCGCGGGTGATGCGCTAGCCATGATCTCGCAGAAGCTATCGTACGGCGACGTGCCGACGTCCGCGTCGCTGTCTTCGCTATCGCCGGGACTGGCGCCGCCCTACGTGAATGGCATGGGCTGCATGCCCTCGCAGCCTTATCCAAATCTCTACACCAACAATATGGTCGCGGGAAGTTCGTGCATGGGATCCCCGGGCGTGGGCTACTCGCCGCCCAGCACCATGGCGTCCTGCATGGGCGGCGGCGGAGCTGTGCCGTACGGTGCTTTGCCACGAGAGCAGGAAGCGGCATCGCCCACGTCAGCATTGCAGCGGGCGCGCAACGACAAGACCTACCGACGTTCCTACACGCATGCGAAGCCGCCCTACTCGTACATATCGCTTATCACCATGGCCATACAAAATAACCCGTCAAGAATGCTGACTCTATCAGAAATCTACCAATTCATCATGGATCTGTTCCCATTTTATAGACAGAATCAGCAGCGTTGGCAAAACTCGATACGCCATTCATTGTCGTTCAACGATTGTTTCGTGAAGGTTCCGCGAACACCAGACAAGCCCGGCAAAGGATCATTTTGGACTCTACATCCAGATAGCGGCAATATGTTCGAAAACGGCTGCTTTTTAAGGCGGCAAAAGCGCTTTAAGGATGAGAAGAAAGAGTCAATCAGACAAGCCCAGAAAGCGGCACATACCCATGGCCATCACGGTGGCTCTCATGATAAGCGAGAACATGCGCATGAGAAATCAGCCGGCGCCGCGGGCCCCGGCGAAGAGAAAGAGATGCGTGACGAGCTTTTGGCTCAACTGCATGCGGCACCAGAGTTGTGTCTGCCTGAGCACACGCCGCTGGCTTTGGAACACTATGCGCAGCTGAAGCAGGAGCCGACAGGTTACGCGCCCGCACCGCACCCGTTCAGCATCACGCGGCTGCTGCCTGGCGCCGACACCAAGACAGACCTGAAGATGTACGATGTGAACTACGGATACGGGCATGCGCCAGCGGACAACTACTACCAGTCGCCGCTGTACCATCACCACCACGCACACCCGCAGCCGCCCTTGTGACAGTACCCGCTGGCGTAGGCGCCGCGCCGCACCCCGAGCGCGCCCTGGCCGCGCCGCGGGTAAGTGCTTCGCCCGCTCTCGCCGCCGGCGTCCAACGTCCTTCTCAATGGTTTAAATCTCATTAAACTTAATACTTTTGGACTCCACGTGAGCGTGATTTGTGTTCTTGTGATATCGTAGGCGGCATCGCTCGTCCCGGGGCTTGTATATTATTTATGTAAATATTTGCTATGATTTTATAGAGTCCTTTATGTGCGAATGTTAGTAGATAGGTATTGGTGACACCGCGGACGACCCGCCCCGGGCGGGCGGCGGCCGCGCAGATAGGCCTAAATCGAGTGTGGGACTCTCGCGGAAGTGTCCTTTCCAGTCCCCGTCTTATTCCTACACCAACTCTTATTGGAATATTTGGATGCTTAATTTCCATTTATTTACTGAGTTAAAGCATAGAAAATCGATATAACTTATTTCTAAAAATCGTTTACTCGTGACAAGATCATATACCAGTATGTGTTCAAAACCTTTTGAAAGTTAATCGTGATTGTTTATATTTGGAAAACGATAGTCTTTATTTTCTTAACAATACAAAGAGAGAAAAATGTATAGCTCTGTTATTCTAATTCCCGCCCAAACGAACACAGCTCATATATGACATAACAAGCGGAGTAATCGTAGTCGTAATGCGATCAATACGATATGGTTATCGCGCTATCGATGCCACCGATAATGATTGTTTATTTGCACGGAGCGCGTTGAAATCTTTTGTTTGGTTAAGTAAACAACAACAACTTTATCTTAATAATTACTCTGTCGTGGTAATTAAGATGTTCATTAATTTACTAAATTACATTTTAAAAATCCAATTTGTATTCAATTTAATACTATCTCAAGTAATAATGCGAATGGAAATAAATTAAAATATAAACAAAAAGAGTTGGTGTAAGAGTTTGTGTAAAAGGTGACGTCATATCGTGGACCGAACAGTGCAATGTCGTTTGTGTAACAAATGTGTATAAAATAAATATAAATTAATTAAATAGATAGGTGAAATGGAATTACAGTCCTGTCGACCATCGCATTTAGGAGTGTAGATAAGTTTTGTACATATAGATATTAAGATAAAATATATAACGACTTCTAAATAATGGTGTTTGGTGTAAGATAGGTACCTATCTACGCTTCTTTACATTCCAATTAAATATATATTTATATGCAAGTTTCAATTTAGCATTTAAATACATTTATAAATATATTTGGCAAGCGTATAACAAAAAAAGTGGATTAAAATTACTGGATCATTTAAATGTGTAAAGAATTTAAAGATAAATAAAATAAAGATAAACAAAACGTTTCAAATTAAATATAATAATAATTGACAAGTACAAAGCGGTTATTAAAATTCAGACATACATCACACAACTTAAAATAAAGAGTATATTCTTTGGGCGGTAGTAATAAAATTTAAATCCTCTGATATTAAGGGTATTTCATACATTTACATCAATTTTGTTTTTAGCTTTCGAGAGCAGGTCGTAGTCTTATTCAGTTTGCGAAGCTAAACTCTATCACTCACTTACCTTTTTCATGTGTGCCATATATATTTAAATTGCTTATATTCTTAGTTTGTACCTTTATTTATACGTTATTTTATCTTAATATTTTTATCCATTTGAAACCCGTGGAAGCGTTATTTAACCTTTCTTAAGAAAACGATTTGCACGTTAAAAAGCATTTTCGTATTTTATACTAGGTGACTTCATAATTCAGGCGACCGTAGTATTGATATTTTTTTAGCAATAACATTTTCCAATCAATTTTGCTAAGCATTAAGTCACGCAAATTAACTCATGCTACGACGATTTACTTGTATTAAGCGTAATTTTGCTCAGAAACCTTGTCGCCACTGACCTTTAGACTTGTCAAGATCGTTTCTCGACGCTAGTACCTTCATATTATCTACTTCGTCTAATAAATGGCATATCTGCTCGCTAATAGGTAGGTACATTATCAACTTATCTTTGAAATATTTTTGTTATACGTCCAGAAGTACATATTAACTTAAAATATATACATATTTATGATTGTACTCCTCAAAATACATTAATAAATATATGTATTTGTATGTAGGTAAACGTTTACCAGCATTTACATTCTAAGGTACAAAAGGCTTCTACGCGTTAATGTGCATTTCTTTTAAAATATTTCGCTTCTGTGCGATAGTGCGGCAAGACCCTTAAATATTTTTTATCACATCGTTTTTGTAGAGAAATTTGAAAAAAATATAATAATTGTTGTACTCATTAGTAGTTTTATTTAAACGTATTAATGTAGAAAGTAAGTTATATGAATATAAACTTATCGTCATTTTAATGTAATATCCTTATAAGCTCAACATTTCAATGACTAAATGTAGCGACAGGTTTTCAATATTTTACTATTATTTTAGGATAGTAACGTTAAGATGTTTTCGTAATTTTACAGCTTATATGAAATAGACGGGACGCGAGACGTGGACTCGTAAACCATATTGCATAGTTTCACGATTTAAATATTTTCAATACATTTTATTCCTTTTAGGTGATGTTATGAAAAATATGTTCATTCCAATATTAAAAAAAACAATATTAATAAATATTATTTGCTAATTTATTATTAATATTATTTAATACTTATACGTTTGCCAAATAACGCTTCGAGAATTTTAATATATTTATAATAAACACATTTTAGTGCTAAATTTATTCTTGTAAATATAAATACATATGGATGTCACATTACTCGAATCTAGATAGGTTACTTATAAATTCATCTGTTAGTTCCAGAGTTAATAAAATAAGTTTACAAAATTTCTTCAGTGTTTTCATTGTCATCAACTATTCTACTATATATGTATGTGTATATATTTATCTCTTTACAATTAATAACATATTATTATACATGCATATAGTCTGATTAGAAAAACACCCTAAGGATAAAACAAGTTTTCAAAGACATTATTTTATGTGTTGACTGGTAAATCTATTAACATATAATTAACTATGAAGAGATCTAAATGAGGACTACTAGTTAAAATAAGACTTTTTAACGCTACGCTTTTTAACGACTTTTTAAACACACTTATGGTTATAAAAAGATATTATTATGTTAAGTTCAATGACAATGTTTTCACTGTCACAAATTAATATACACAATTATATCATGTAAGTCACATGTTTTGGTGTTAGTTATGTACATGCGTAACAAATATGTTCATTACTAAATTGTTTAAAGAAGAATGAATCACCTTATAGGATATTTATTACAAAGAATCTCAATTTTAAAAACTCTCACTTTCTTCCCAATTTAAAACCTTGAAATTTCAGGCATACACCGAGTTTTTATAAGGGTAGTAAAATAACAAAACAATAATCAGGTCTGGAAAATAATTAGGTGCCATTCTCAACCCTTTAACGAACAAAGCATCAGCCTACCTGCGGCGCGAGCCACAATGTGGCAATTTGACAAAAAAATGGAAAAAAAACACCTCATAGAGTCACTTTTACTGCCAGATAATTTCACTTTTGTCGGCGTTGCGCAACAGCGCTGCCGGCGGGTTATCTACAATAACCTCTATAAAACCATAAAGTAACACAAAAGGGTTAACACAACGATGGTGTTAATTTCTTTTAAGAAATCAGCGAAACTGCACACAGGCGCATAAAAATGCAAACACATACATACAAGTAGCCACACATGTTCTGTAGGTACACAAGGAAACATGAATGCCTTATAAACGAAAACTTAGTCACGTCTAAATTTATTTATTATTTATAACCAATCGTATTTACTCACTGACGATTGTATCGTATTTCCGTCGATGATGTTGTTGACTCTACAATCATTGTTTATTGCTTGTAGTTTAGTTGATTGTTTGATCGGTCCGCTACTAATACTTTTGATTGTTTTATATTGAACTTATGCTTTAAACAAACTAAATCACAGTATAGAATGCGTGCATCGTTTTTCAACGGTAACATTTTGTTGATTATATATAAAACATCTTTTTTTGAAAATGCATAAAAGTACCACTTATATCATA
>DWDU01000621.1:0-17837 GCA_018245575.1 Jemadia suekentonmiller | reverse complement strand
TGGTGAAACGTGGGAATGTTCTACATTCCTCTGCCTACCTCTTCGGGGATTACAGGCGTGAAATTACGTTTTTTTTTTTTTTTTTTTTTTAATTATGATTGGCCTAAATCTACTAACAAATATTATTACATTCAAAATGGTAGCTCATGTGATACATACACTGCTAGGTAGGATTACATTCCTAGAATTATATTACGTCTTAAAATCGCACAGTAAAAATATCATGTTATCATTATAGATAACCAAGAATAAACATACACATAAACATGTATGTATACATTGGCATGTGTAAAACAAGGAAGAATTATATTATATTGTGGTCATAAAACACTATACTATATAAATAGCTTGTCGACTTTGTTCCTGTTAATACAATCACAGATTTATTTAATAAAGTTCCATTTCACATGACAACTAGTGTTATATAACGTTGGTTTTCTAACTCTATATTCAAAGGCCAATGATCAAAACAATTATACTGATAGACTAACAATAATTATATTATTGCAACGTCAAACCTGTGCAAATTTTTTGTGTTGTAAAAAGTAACACAATATCACACCTACATCACCAGAAGGGATAGCCAGAGGAGAATAGTACTCCCACTTTTCACCAGTTATTTTATACACAAATCTAGTGAATTTGTAAAAATTCAAAGAAAACATAATTGAAAATAACCTACACCTCTTAATGTCAGTATTCCAATACACAGAGCCATCCATGATTTTCCTACTAAACACAGCTACAATAGATCTTGTATAGACTGAAGAACATCTCAAATAAGATTTGTTATCCTTTTTCTCAAGTTTAATACAAGTCATTCGAGACTACTTATTTGGAACCATACAATCTCAAACTAACCGGATCTTGTGCTCATAACACAGATAATATAAATAGAGTTTCTTTACTTCTAAATATGCACTCAATTGTTGCAAATACTGGGTGGGAATGAAACCTCAAAAAAGCTCATGCTTAACATTGACACTAGTTTACAAATAGCCCAACAGACCTGTTAACATACTGTTATAAAATGCAACTGACACAGAGGAGTTACTGTAGATGTTAATGTACTAAAGAATACAAGTTTTTATTATTCATGTATTTTTCCAATCATTCTCTTATATATTTTTTTTATTTTTTAGTTATGCAATAATTCAATTATTTGCCTGTTTCTTCATTATTAGCAGACACCAGCGACTTTGTTTACATTGTTTATGATATTAATAATATATCTTATGTATAGAGAAGAGTCTCATTGAACTTTTAACTTTATGGCAAAATTGAAGTATTGTTATAATTTACTACAGATAGATACCAAGTGTTTATGAAGTAAAAGTAAAAAAAAACATATCTACCTCAGTGTATGTCAATAGGCTTATTACCAATTCCTACAATTGGCTGTAAACATTTCTGATTAAAGGTGGGAGTGTACCACTCTTCTGCCTACTACACCTTCGGGGATTACAGGCCTAATAACACATTATTTAATAATATTATTGATTAATATTTGTGTATGTATATGTACATGTTTATTTATTTATTTAAACTTTTACAGCACCTTAAGCCAAGGGATTCAAGGGTGTAACTAATGCCTAATGGTATTCTCTCCCAGTCAGTCCTGGGTGATGGATATAGCATGTCATAAGCACATATGTTACAGAAATAATATGTCATATATTGATATATATCTACAAAGACATATATAGACACATTGTCTAAATCTATTTACTTTTATTAATTACTCCACCTACTGCTTACTTTCATCATTCATCAAACACTGACTGTTAAAAAATACATTAGGCATTAAAATTACCTTGTGTAACAGATTTTTCAATAATTTTTACACCAACGTTTTCAGTACATATGACTTACATGTAACATTTATTGGAGATGAAATGAAAATGTAATAGAATAATATCTGTTCTCATCATCTCATCCTTCAGAATAATACCAGTATAATACTCGTAATATAGAGTAACACTTGGTGAAATTGGTGCTTTTGCATAAATTTAGTTCTAAATTTAAATTTCCCAGTTGCCCATGAAATGACTACATAAAGCGGATTTTATTTTAAACACAAGCTATTCCACATTGATTATTTTATTCAATTTTTTATTGCTAAAGACATTTTAAAGGACAAAATTTTAATATAAACCATCCTTTATAAAATACTTATTTATACAAATGACAAGCAAGAAGCAATAAATACAGGTCCATACATAGTAATTTGTATGTACATAACTCATTCTAGAACTTATCACTTTGTGTACAAAAACTTTCTAAATACTAAAGAAAAACAAAACAAATATAAATTAATTGTTTTTTAAACACTATTACTACATAATGTTCATTTCGCATAAATCATTGCAAGTAACAATGTGAAATTTAAGAAAAGACAAAAAAAGTTTGTTTGTCCCTTGCAAACACAATACGAAAGTGAGGTTAGAATGATTGTGCATTTAAAGTATATGTTAGTTTTGATGCCGTATACCAAAATATACTTTAACATGGCAGAAAATACTATATTATTTACCTGTAAATCTTGTTTTTGTGCATGGCAGCGTGTAGCGCCTTGTTTTTAAAGTACGGGCAAACGATGACAGTCTGCTGGTGACATGATAGTAAAAGACAAGGATATTTGTTTATTAATTCCAACTGTAGGTTGTGGTAAATGAAGGCTTGTTCATACAGCCTATTAAATAGAAATATACATTTCTCAGTACCCAATAGCCAAAATGATATATATTTTTTAATCAAAACTATGTTATAAACGTCTATAGTCTATCAAGAAAGTCGTGAAAAAAATATTTGTGGAATTAATCACTTAACCTATCTGGCAACATTGAAATTATAGTTCCATCGATCTATAATGTCAATGTAGGCATAACAGATTATTGACCGTTAAATTATATTGTTTTATTTTGCTTATTATCCGATATTTTTACGGTATTATCTGTTTTGTTAACTTTTATACTTTAAAAAGTCGAAAATGAATCGAAAAACTTATAAAAGTCATGCGAGAGGTACTGTATTTAAAATATTTAATGAGTTTATGGCTAAACTTCAAGCGGGAAATGTACTTTCCGATTTGGGCGTGTACGGCTGAAAAGCGAATATAACCGATACCTATATGTACATTAATGTTCAACACAATATAAACAATACAATATCGTCACGAAATTATGGTTTTACATATAATTTATCGGTTTATTTGCATTGTTAAAATATTTTTGACGTTATAAAATGTAGCAACGAAAAGTACTCAGATCAAAATAATTTTGATACTTGCGTTTTTTTAATAAGTTAAATATGTTAAAATTTGTTGAAATCGAAGTTTATCGTGCATTGTTTCTTTTAGGTGTTTCGGAAAGCACTGTTCGACCTTATCAAATCAAAATTAATTTGGGCTATAATGAAGAAAACAATAGCATTAAACACTGTTGGAATTCAAAATACTGTGAAGTTCGAGTAAAGATGACAGTTCATAAGAAACTGTGGAATGGACCAAACAGACAGTGTAGGACTGTGTGATGTTTTATGAACATTTCAGATGTTGAATACTTAGATTATGATTTTGACTCTGATTATTAAACACTTTATCAATCTTATTTGTTTATTTTTAAAACCCATTTTTTTATAATGAACAGTGGAATGTCGAGATTATATTCATAATATAGATGTGTATAATTCTTGAAATTTATAAAGTTACTGAATACTATGTCTGTAAGGACATGACTATACATTATAACAACATACTTTGTAGGTAGGAGGTTGGCTATACGTACGTTTTCTATTCGTTTAAGATAAAAAAGAAAATTTATTTTTCGAACTAAGTAAAAGCTTAATAATTCGTATAGCTTTTAGGTGATTGTTACCACCTACAATGATGGCCTGTCTCTCTAATAAAAATTAAACATGAAAATATTAACATAAAATATCAAAACTTTTTGGTCAAAATCGTTAGGGATACCATCTAAATGAAAGTGGCGCCCTCATTTTATTTCATGACTTTCGTGACGGACCCTGTCTCTGCACTAAATGTAATAGTAATTAATTGGTATGCAATGTTACTACTATGGTCTAATGGCCATGTTAATATGTCCTTAATTTTCTAATAATGTTTAAAAGAATTACGTTACATACAATTATTATATTGATCATTGTTAGACGAATCATTTCTTGGCTAAATAAAAAAGAAATATTATAATTTTTTGGCTAAATAATAATTTCTGTTAATGGCGAATTACGGGATAATAGATAACTTATCTCATAGTTCGCCATTAACACTAATTGAATAATTCTAGTTCTGGTTACTGGGAAAATAAATAACACGTAGTGTGGTGAGTATGCCAGTCCACTATTGTTATACATTATATGATTGAGGCATGCGCCATATCACTTAATTTAAAGTTTGAAGTGATAACTTCTTATGGGAGCGTAAACTGCTTCGTTACGCAACGCTGTACGGCCCCAGTAATAAATTAATATATGAGAATTGCTCCTAAAAAATATTGGGTAGAAGATGCGACAATGTTCATTACTAGAATTGCTATGTATTATTAATAATATTACTTTAAGTTCTAGCAAAAAAATATCTTTGATTAAAACAAATAACTCCAAGTCTGTAACCTTAAGAAAGAAAAAATCGATAAGGCGTTTGACAATGTCGAAATCAAAAATGAATTCAGTTTTTTCGCATTATGTTGTAAAAAGTTAATAAAAACAGGCGTAATGAGGACTCGATCAAGCAAAAAGTCCAAGCCGGTGGATGAGGAGGAGATGATAACTTTTATTGACGGCGTAGAAGCCGAAACGCAATGTTCAGTGTGCGCTGCGGAGTTTCTCGACGAAGAAGATTTAAAATTACATGTAAAACAAATGCACTTGAACGAAACGCAAGGAAACACGATGTGCAGTTTCTGCGGAACGTTCTTCTCAGGTCTTGACGAGTTTGTGATACATTTCATATATACTCATCTGGAGAAAATGATTTTTTGTTTCTACTGCTACAGAGGGTTCATGGATCGGGTGAGTTTCGCGAAACATGAGCTGAAACACTATGCAGTGCCAGACGATCCTACCTCAAAGTGCTCGCAGTGTCCACAGATATTCTCCAATAGATATGAACTACAGACGCATGAGTTCTCCGCCCACAGAGATAGCGACGGTGGGGTATTATTGAATCATGCATTTTCGCTTCTCTCCTCCGCTCTGAACATACAGATTACAAAGTTCATCGATTCCGTATCAAAAAACAAGACAATCACCTGTGCAATATGCAACCATTGCAGTGGTAATGTCCCCAATTACATGGAGCATTTGAAAATAACCAACTGCCAAAGTTTCACGTGTGACAAGTGCTTCAAGGTGTACAAGACGAAGAATGGTGTTTCTAACCATTTACTAAGCCACCCCGAATGTCAGAATTACAATGAGAATGGTAAACAACGGCAATGCTCCAAATGTGATAAATACATTGACATATCGAATTTTAAAGAGCACAAGAGGTCATGCCGGGCTGAGAAGTGCTCGGCTTGCAAGGAGATTTTTAACTCAGTGCATGAACTGACTGAACATCGAGTGAAAGATCATCAGATTGCATTGTCTGTTTCTCTCCAAACATGCAAGTTTTGTAAAAAGGAATTAGTTGGGGTGTATAACTTGCAGAAACATATAAATCGTGCACACAAGAACTTTAATCAGTATAAGTATCCTTGTATATACTGTGGGATTTTCTATATGCATCCGAGAAGGCTGTTCGCTCACTACTTCACACGACACAAAGATATCTATCCATATACTTGCAAAATTTGTGACATCAAGTTTCGACTACGCAAAAAATTCACCATTCACATCAAACTGGAGCACAAAAGCATTGGATTTGTTGAATTTGATGAAAATTTGAATGTTATTTTTAGTGACAAAAAATCTGAAAAAGTAATCAAACCACAGATACCAATACTTAAGTGTAATGACCCAATGATGGACAATGATGATACTGAATTATTAGGCACTAAACAAAAGAGTATTGCTAAAAAAGATAAGATACATCTGGGTGATAAACAGAAATCTGATAAAAATGATGGAAAAAAGATCATGCAGATTGCAGAAGTTACTGAAGAATCTACTGAAGATTGTATTACAACTGATACAGTAGAAGCAACAGATACGAATAGTCAAGGTTCAGATGAAGTTAGCTTATTAAAGGTTAAAACCGATTTATTAAAAGAAAAAGTTTTAGTTGATGTGTATGAAATGCCACTAATACTAAGACGGAAAAGAAAATCAAGAACACAGCAGCAATCAGTACCAAAGAAAATTAGAAGAACACTAACTGGGAAAATATCTAATGATTTTTCAGATGATGAGCCCCTCAGTTATGTCAAGCGGTCACTTAAAACTGTAAAATCAAAAACTCAAAATAATACAGGTTTTGGAGCTAGAATAAGGCTGCGAAATAAAACAGCAAAATTAACTTGTAAATTTTGCAATAAATATTGTTATACTTTTCAAAATTATCATCACCACATGAGCTTACATGAAAAATCTAAATTGAAAAGATGTGTCAAGTGCCATGAATGTTTCAAGTCCAAAAAGGAGCTCCAATCTCATATAGATAAAGCACATTCCAGCTCAAAACTCACAGAGACCTTGAAATATTTACTTGAAAAACGAAAGCATACCCAGAAGCACACAGAGAAGTCTACATCTCGACCAGCTGACTCCTTGAAGTCGGTGTTAGAACAGCGCAAGAAAACTCAACTGATGAATGCCCAAAATAGTGTAAGTAATAAGTTTCGCCGGACTATGAAGAAGGTTCATATTACAGATGAGTGTACTGCAACTATCACTCCTATGTCAGACCACGGGCTGTCTGTGAAGAACTTTATTGAGAACTTCAGACCAGATGGTGGGGACATAGTGAGCATATCTAATAGTGTCACTATCAAAACCATAATGGAACCTCTTGATAAGCCGTCACTCATTAAAATGTATAAATTTAATAATGAACAACCAATAAACGATGGGAAATTATGTCTCCCAGTTAAATTTAAAGGTCACACAAATTGTCCGATTGATAATAGGAGTAATGTTAGTGTGAAATTAGTTCAAGAGTTGATAACTAAACCTAAGCTTCTCAATTTTATTGTTGATGAGAAAATACCTGTAATAAAACCGAAACCACAAAAAGTGCAGAACGATGAATACTGCAATACATTTGCAGATGCGACAGACTATACACAATATAAAAACGAATCTACAATACCTGATGTAGCACATGAAGTCGTGATGGGCGACGCTGACGATGTTCCAAGGACTAAGCAATTAGCACAAGAAATTATAATTCCTAATATTCCAGAGGAACACGGTGGAGTAAGGATAGGTCATTTGCTCCCAGAAGCACCTTATTACAAAATCGTTCAGGTTAAAAAATTGCTTAAAGCTGCAAACCCAAAAGAATCTGAGTCAGAAGAAGAGGTGCCAGACAACAATATAAAATTACCTGACGGAACTCAACTCGTGACAGTCAAAAATCCATTCTCTCATCTCATACCGAATGAGCATTTGGACGAAATATTGAAGGCGTATAAAAACAAATACTATACGCCGAAAGCAAAGAACATAGGAAGGGCGTTATATAAAGCGTTGAATAATAAAAAGAAACATAACCCAAATGGGAATCGACGGAAAACATCAAAAGTAGCGAAACCAAAGGAAGACACGGTACTTAAGGAATCGTATCCAGAAGAAACAATGGAAAAAAATTCAATGCCATCATTATTGCCCGAAGAAATGACATCAGAATACTCAGTATCACACCTAAAAACACTTGAAGGTACAATATCTGAAGAAACTGTTCATGAGGAATCGATATCAGGTAAAACAGACAATGAAGCATCCTCATCGGAAGAAAGTATTAAAGCAGATTCACTTGTTCAAGAAACGTCGGGAGAAGATATTTCAGATGTACCTACAAATCAAGAGGCGACACCAGAAGAGTCAATAACAAATAAAAATATTTGTAATGAATCAATATCAAATAAACCGGTACTAAATGTAACAGTATTAGGAAAACCTATTCCCGAAGACTCGGTATCAACAGAAACGAAACCGGATGAATCGATATCGGGGGATCCGATATCTGAAGAATCGGTAACAGGCGAACCAGTTCATGAAGAATCGGTTACAGGCGAACCAGTTCTTGATGAATCGGTAACAGGCGAACCAGTTCATGAAGAATCGGTAACAGGCGAACCAGTTCATGAAGAATCGGTAACAGGCGAACCAGTTCATGAAGAATCGGGGACAGCCATACGGACTTCTAAAGATTCGGTAACCAGTGAACAGGCTTTTGAAGAATCGGTATCGGCCGAACTGGTTCTTGAAGAATCGGTCACGGGCGAACCGGTGCCTGTACAATTGATACCGGAAGAATCTATTACAGAGACATCGATACCGGAAGAATTGATTCCAGAAGAATCTACATCAGTAATTCCGATTAAAAAAGAATCAATACTGGGAGAACTAGTTACTGAAGAATCCATATCAGTAAATCCGATTAAAGTAAAAACTATACCGGTAAAACTAGTTTCAGAAGAATCGGTATCAGGAGATCCGATTAACGTAGAATCTATACCGGAAGAACTAATTCCAGAAGATTCTGTATCCGAAGATCCGATTAAAGAAGAATCGATACCGGTAGAATCTGATTTAGACCAGACGATATCAGGAGATCCGATTAACGAAAAAACGACACCAGGGAAACTAATCCCAGTAGAATCTATATCAGGAGATCCGATTAAAGAAGAATTGATACCGATAGAATCTGATTTAGACCAGACGATATCAGGAGATCCGATTAACGAAAAAACGACAACAGGGAAACTAATACCAGTAGAATCTATATCAGGAGATCCGATTAAAGAAGAATCGGTACCGGGAGAACCTGATCTAGAACAGACCATATCAGGAGAACCAATTCCAGGATTAACTCTAGGAGATGCTATTCCAGCCGAATGGCGGCCAGTAGAAATGATTCGAAAAGAATTAGTTACTAGTAAAGCGGAGGCAAAAATTAACTATTTAAAGTTCTCAGATTATTAGTTGATGTTTAATTCTCGTTAAATTAATAGATACAATAGTGATAAGAAGTAGCGAAGCTAGTTCTGTTTTTTATTTTTATTGACAAATTATAAATAGCAAACTATATTGTATTATAAGTCCTGCATTATTTTGTTTTAAGTGTGTGGATGAAAATTGTAAAATTAAATGGTTAGTCTACGATTACAAACTGTGTGTATTTCTGAGCATTAAAACTGTACTTCCTAAGGGACTGACATATTTTTGAGATAGTCAACAGCCTCAACATATATATATATATACTGGGATAGTGCCCCCTTCTGGTCAATTTATCTCCTTTATATACGAAAGTAGAAATCTGTTGTGTAGATGGCATTTTAGCTTCCCAATTCAAGGCATATGTATGAACAATTTAGTTACCTGTACTGCTTTCAGTAGTCTCGTATGTAGTGTACAAAACACACGTTATGTCAAATGAAGTAATAATTACTATTAAAAACGTAACTTCACGCCCATAATCCCCGAAGAGGCAGGCAGAGGAATGTAGAACATTCCCACGTTTCATCAGTTACGTTTACGTCCCACTATGGAATAGGTGGTGAACCTATTGCCATGCATCGGGCACATATCCAGACTCCGAGCCACTACTAGGAAACCTAAATTAGAAAAATCTAATAGTGCTAGACCCGGGATTCAACCCAAGCCCTCCCAATCGGCAGGCACACTTGCAAACAATACGACCAACGACCACCATGACCAAACTGACAGCCTAGTCATATTTTTTTTTTAATCTTCGTATTGATATATTACACATGTATGAACGTATATAAATACACCAAAATATTACCTACTTACACCTGGCTGCGAATTAGTTGCGGCCGAAAGGGCGACGGCACCCAAGGCTTTTCGAATTCGTTAGATCCACTGCTATGACGTGGATGATGTTTTATTTTAATAAATTAACGATATTTTTTTTCCGAAAATTAATTAACTATCGTTTAATTAGTATTACTCGCAGCCACTTTTGGACTGGCACCCTGTTGTCAATGTATTCTTATAATCATAAATATAGGTATATAAAAATGATAGTGTGGTTATTAGGCGGTGGGATCTCGGACCATAGGCATCGGAATGACACAACGGCTATGTGAGTTACAGATTCAAAATGATGTATACAAATAAACAACCATTATTCGAAAATATGCTTTATTATTTGATTCACCTACTTAAGTTACATTTTGGCTTATTGGAACCTTACTTAAACTCTTACATTATAGGAATTTCATAAGCTTTGTGGACTATCACTAATAGTGAACTATATTAACAAACACTAAAACAAAATAAAATATCTTAGAGGGGATGGATTTTCATACAAAACACTAACACAAAAAGTTACAAGGTGGTTTTAGTTGCAAGGTGGTATCCCACTTTTGGGCAAATCTCCTGAAACAGGGTGGTCTGGTTCAATAGTCAACTCGGTTTTTTAATATCTGTCTCCGTAGAATTTACTTATGTTATTTAATAGCAACAATCGTGACAGCTTAAGACTGCGATTAAAATGAAATATATTATATTATATAAATACTGAAATTGGACAATTCCGATGCCGGGAATGTGTCACGCAGTTTGCTTTGTATACAATGACTTCATGAGTTGTTACTAGCGGCAGCTTGGTCCAGTGTTAATAAGTGATTTGTGATATAACTTTACCAGGCACTTTAAGATACCCTAAAAATTACCTGTCACCATTAAAAACATTAAAAATACAATATATAAATGTTCCATCCGTGTTGATAATTTCAAGGTGTAATAATTTAAAAGAGAACAAGAAACAACCGAAATTCGAAAAACAAAATAATTATTCTAAGCCTAACTACTATGGATTCATATACAAATAACATAAGTAAGATTCCATTACAATATTAACAATTTGAATACAAAAATTGAATTCTATTCTATTAAATTAATTAATATCTTATATTAAACCTTCAAACACTTGAGAAAAGTAAGCGATTCTCAATTTTTATTATGAATATAATAGTATTAGAATGATTTAATTTTAGCACTTCACATCGAAGACCTGGACACCGTTTAACCACCAGTTCGGCTCCAAGTTCTTAGCCACAGTAGAGCAGAGCGGAATCGTAAAAATAAAATATATTTCACATACAAAATTTTAACACTAAACTGGCCAAATAAATAATAATTGTTAATATTAGGGAATTTTAAACAACCTGAAACATCTCCACGACATCAGCCCTGCTCTACCAATAGACACGACATAGAAATATTGAGAATCACTGACAACACTAACTGTAATAATAATAATAAGACTAAAGATTGACATAAACAAAAATTTTCAGAAAAATGATATGCAAGAAATGTTGATTCTCTGTGGATTTAATAAAAGTGAATAACAATATTTTTAATGACACAAAATTAACATACAAAAACAATTGTGGATACACTTAATAATTTGAAATCAACTGGGCTTCACCCATATCCATAAACAACCACAGATGACAAAGAAAACTGGATAATTCTCCAGCCAGTACACATTTTTTTAAATGCGATGACCCTATTGTAATATGTTTATAAGCCATGAAAGTTTTTTAGTCTTTTCCTATAAAAATAATTTTAATTAATATTCTTTTGATATAAAAAAGTATTAAGGCTATAAAGGTGGAACTTGTATCTTGCATATAACAATTGTATCCAATAGAAAATACTCCTTGAACTCACAACACTAAATGTAATGAAATCGTTTTCCATTAATTTGTCACTCAAAGTTGGAGGCAATAAATATATTTCTACATCTCCAGAGTTGTTTCCAAAGTGTAACCTTAGACAGTAATATTACCAATAATATAATCAGTTTTCTATTTTGTTTGTAACGCAACAATTACATAAAAAATAACTGGTTTGTATCAAAAATAATGTTTTAAAACTATTGGATATACATTATACCGTGTTACGGCAATCGATAATTAAATAATAAATTAATATTGAAGCAACGAAAAAAAAAAACTAACCAATGTCAAATGAGAATAATTGTTTGTATATATTCTTCATATAGACTTATATTGATTTGCAATATATAAGATAAATGTTATTAATATTAAGAACGTTCGAAAAACAACAAATATCTGTGCACAGGTCGTAGAACGGCTCATGAAAACAACGTTACTTTTAGCCAAGAGCAGAAACAGATGGAGTATTCGAATGTCAAAAATATTATTGTGACCGAGGTATGTGATTTTGGCCTCCTGTTGTGGTGTTTTTATATATTTTTATATTATAATACTAACATGTTTTAATACGCCACATTTAAATAGATATCATTATGGATCAGGAACGGGTAGGACATGTTTAATTTTAGTTACACGCTGACAGAGGGCGCTAGGCGTGACTCTTAAAACACCGTCAACATAACAGAAAACTCAATCTACAAACATTATCGAGCTGACCTCAACTCTCGCCCAATCAGACCTTCGAATGATAAAATATTATATGTTATGATTGTTAGTAAGTCTCTAGTCTTAAGTTGTTTGTAAGTGTCTAGTCGTCTTTCCTTTTTCTTTAATGAAGCGAAAAATTTCGAAGCTAATGTTTTCCAACACTAATCGACGCGCAGGAACATATTATACATAGTTTTTTACTTCTCTTCTCTCACGAACAAACAGTACGTCTACCTCGGCGCTTACAACGGGCACATATTAAACACAAAATGTATCGAATACAGTTTAAATATAATATAAATATACACTGAAAAGTTACACAATTCCAAAGACGTTCAGATTATTTACAAACTAACATCTATAACTCCCTACAATTATCACCATTTTCGTTGGCATTATTTTCCTTTTTGGATTGCCCTATGATAACTGACTATGCTTGCGTGTGTCCGTCTCGCTCAGCTGTTCACGGCGGCAGGCAAGTGCGAAGAGGACGGCGATACAGACGACGTCTCGATGCACAGCTCCGACGCTTGCTCCGCCAGGTCAGTAGCAATCTGTAAGTTAATAACTGTTTAACAAAACTTTTGCGATAGAAACATTTTCTGTTTAATAATCTATTTATTTGCAAGATGAACTGAATCAGTTTTCTGTCGCTTTCGAAAAATAGCATTGATGGCAATTTGAAAGTTGGCTTTTCTTTTCCAATTATTCGATCTAATATAAATTGATCCTGGAAGTTTTGAAAAAGTACGCTGCCGCACCGACTCTGGTCTGCGGCAAGCTCCTAGTGTGAAAATATGAATTGCATGTGTAGATAAATAAGTGGTAAGTGTGCGTAGCGAGTGTTGGACAGTAGTGGTAGTGTGCGGGTGTGTGGTGCACCTTGTGCGCGGCGCGCGCGGTGCAGTCGGGCGGCAGGCGCAGCGCGCGCAGCAGCGCGGGCAGGCGCGCGGGCGGCGCGGCGCCGGCCAGCGCCAGCTGCACCAGCCGCGCGCCCATCTCCGCGCGCGCCGCCGCCTGCCGCGCGCCCCTGCACGCGACGCACTCGCCGTCAGTACCCCGGACGATGCTCGCCGATAATTGTAGCAAACGCACGATAATAGGAGCAAACACTTTTTTTACAGGGGGAATATCTAAGTCCAGCAATCGACAGAGTTAGGTTGTCGATTATAATTGTGAAATCTACACAAAATAATTTCAAACTATCAGTTATAATATGTATTCATAATTAGGAGTATAGCGATAAGTTACAAACTCAAGGTTTCTATCGTCGAAGTTAACTATAAGTAAAGTTACTGAAAGTGACCGACTTGGGCTCGAGCCCGCGCAGCGCGGCGCAGGCGGCGGCGAGGCGCGAGCGCAGCGCCACGAGGCGCGCCGCGGCGGAGCCGGCCACGGCCCCGTCGCACACCACGCCGCGGATCTGCTTACAGGTCACATGTAGCTTCAATTAACATTATTATTGATGACAGTAAGAGCGTGTTCATTCTTTTTCAAATAGTCAATCATACACAATTAATTATCAGTTGACAGTTACTCAATTTTTATAAAATAGCCATCATCAAGCTAAGAACAAAGGTATGGTGGACACCTTTTAGACGAGACATATAAGTACTTCCAGCAGAAAACAAAGACAAATTGACAATGATAAATCTTTGTAAGGAAATTTTAGGAGTGAGCTCCTATAGTAACGTTTGTCTGGAAGAAATAGCTGATTAGCGATAACACCGCCAATTGTATTGTCCTGTACTAGTCTTCCTACCATCATGATGTGCAACAAAGCATACTATCTATTATTTTAAGTTGCAACAACATGAAGCTATCAGCAAACAGGCTTACCTCGTCACAGACATAGACGTAGTGGTAGAGCGCCAGGCCGCCCGTCTCCCAGCCGCTCACCTCGTGTCGCTCGGCCGCCTCGTGCATCTTCTCCAACATCGGCTTTATGCTTTGCAGATTATCTGAGAAACAAGATTAACAAAACCGTTACATCACACCTATAATCCCTGAACATTTAGGCAGGGGAGCGCTGCACACTTCCACAAGTCACTTTTACGTTACACTATGGAATAGAGTGTGAGGTTTTTTTCCCTACACGAGGCACGAATTCAGACTTCAAGCCACTGCTCGGATAAACCCAGTAGCACCTTAGCCGGGGATCAACCATGCGAGCAATGAGGCAGTCAAAAGTCAGAATGTCACACATGCACTATAAAAATCACTTACCGGATAGAACAACTTCAGGCAGAAGTTCATTGATCAGCACCTTGTGGGCGGCGTTCCATTGCTCGGCTCCCACCAGGTACTCCAGCTCCAACATCGGCTGGTGCTGGAACGGAAACAAGTGCAATAAAGACTTGAACACCACTATCACTCAGGACGAGGTTTAAGGCCACTGTTTACCACATTGACCATGTAAATGTTAGCAGACTTTATACATCTTAGTACACTAGGAACTATGAATACAGGCTCTATAATGTTGAAACAATAATATACTTGGTCTTCAAATAGTACAACTGTAATAACTCAGAGGCCAGGCTTTCGTAACCCAAACATTGAGAGACGAGTGGTTTCATCTGTATTGGCAACAACACTTTTACATTAATAACTAAGCTGTTTGTTCGCAGTACGACAAGTGGCTCCATCTGTGTTCGATCGCGCTCTATGTTTTATATGACTACGACGGTACCTCGTATTTAGCGCGGTGCGCCTGCGCCAGCAGCACCCAGGCCTGCGGGATCCGCAGTTTCTTCAGCAACTCCAAGCGGCTCTTCAGCTCGGGCGTGTCAGCTTTGAGTGGCACGTGGCGGGCCAAAACGGCACGGATTAACTGTGACCGACTGAAGGAAACAACAAGATTAGTATTATGTATAATAAAAATTATTATCTTGTGTTGTTGTTAGTTTGAGTTATCAATTTAAAATCTTTTTAGGTCACTGTAACGTATGTAATAATATGAATATGTAAATATGTAAGTATGTGTATTCATTTGATGAATTATAATAATTTTTTCAGCAATTATGAGCCATTTCATTTTTATTCAGATATAAACAATACTGGTAATTACATTTAAGTTTTCCACGCAGCCGCGGCTAGACATCGTAGTATCCAATGTGAAGTATCGGAGCGCTACAGTATGTGTGTGTGTAGTGTGTACGTACGCGCGCGGGTCGGGGTGGTAGGCGAGCGCGTGCGCGGCGCGGTGCCAGGCGCCGCGCGCCGCCAGCTGCTCCGCCGCGCCCGCCGCGCTCTCCGCGCTCACGCACCCGAACCAGCACCCCACCAGGAAGCTGCGACACACCCACACTCAGACAATCCGCGGCGCACGCAGCTTAGCTCCGTTCACAACATTTAACCGCTCTTGCAACCACAGGTCAAGGCAATCATTCATTAATATGTATTATTTAAAGACAGTTCCTAATTAAAAAATATACAAATGAATTAGTAAGAATGATATAATTGGTACACGCTAGAGGCGAACCATAAACAAAAATTTCTAGCAACCTTTAAATTCGATTGTGAACAAACTCGATGCAGCCAAAAAAAACGTTAAGCATGACATGCTATATTGACAGATCTTGTTGTCTTGCTGGGATGACAGAGGAATGTTCGCAGTGTTTTAATGCAGCTTAGTAGTGTAGGGTGGGTACCAGAGCGAGTAGTCGAGCGGGTCGGGCGTGTAGCCGTGCGGGCTGAGCTGCGGCCGCGTGTTGAAGGCGCGCGCGCGGATCAGCTCGTAGCGCAGGTCCAGCACGCGCCGCGTCGCCGTGCTCTGCGGCGCAACCACATACATGTCATTTAATATTTCACTCATAGCGTACGGATGAACGCACGCACACACTCGCGTGCACGCTTGCGAGTGTGTGCGTACGTTCATGTACATATACACTCATACGCGCACGCGCGCACACTCGTTCGTTCGAAACACGATCTACGATTAATGTTTCACTTCCTAATAAGTAAATAACGACTTTACCAGTGTTATTCCACTCACATCGTCCATGTTGAGGCGATAGGTGTCAGCGTACGGCGGCACCGGGAACTGCATGGTCGCCTCGTCCTCCGGCAGCGCGGTCAGGTCCACCTCCTCGTCGGCGCTGGCGTTAGGTGCGAAGTAGCTCGAATACGTGCGGACCACCTGCTCCAGGGTCGGCACTTGGGGGCATAGATAACTGTAAACGAAGTAATTAAATCAGTGGTATACTATTGGATAAGCCTATGTCCAGTATTTGATGGAAATGGCCTGATGTTGTAAGGATCACTAAAATAAAAATCAACCAAAAGAAATCAAAAGATAATGAAATGCTTTCCAATCGTATCATCAGTTCTTCATTGCACTGGTTTTTATAGGTGAAACGAAGGTGTAAACTAATTCTGCTATGTGTCTTATGCTGCACTAGGAGAGCAGGCGGAGGCAGGTGGAGGGTACCAGGCGGTGGCGCGCAGCGCGGCGAGCCAGGCGGCGGCGTCCAGGTGTCCGCGCGGCCGCGTGCCCGCCAGCAGCGCCAGCGCGGCGCGGCGCGGCGCCCCCAGCAGCGGTTCGGCGCCGCACTCCGCCCACAGGCGCAGCTGCCGCTGCAGCAGGCTGCGGAACGCGGGGTCTCCTGCGAACATGGAACATGTCATAATATCGACTTGCTTTACTTTAATTTTTTTACTTAGGTATATCAAAATTATGCTGGAAATGTTTATAAGATTTATAAAATGTGTATAAATCGATACAGCTTTAGCTCATAATATATACAGCAAAATTTCTATACATAAATATAACCATTAATTTTTTTTATTGTTAAGAAGACATGAACATCCCGTTCAAATAAAATATCTCACCGGGAGCCTGAGCGATGATGGTGGCCATGTTCAAATCCCCATTCTCCCTGGCCAGCTTGCACGCCTCCACTACGCGACCACCCAGAAGCAGGGTCCACACTTTAGCGCTGTGTCCGTCCGTCTCTAGAAAATTACATATTTGTTAAACACATATTCTTTCTACATATGTATATCTCTTCGCAGTCTGACAGCATCAAAAACCTCACGAGCTACATTCACTTAATTTGTGACAAATAGGTAGATACACTGTCGCACTCGCATATTTATTCCTCTTAAAACAAAATATGTATATAATCCTGAATTGTTACAATGTCGCAACCAATTTTCAAAATAAAAAGGAACATGACGCCTGTAATCGCCGAAGAGGTAAGCAGAGGAGTGTAGAACATTTCCACGTTTCACCAGTTACGTTTACGTCCCACTATGGAATACGTGGTGAGCCTATTGCCATGCATCGGGCACATATCC
>DWDU01000620.1:0-17841 GCA_018245575.1 Jemadia suekentonmiller | reverse complement strand
TAGTTTAATGAAATCATTAGCATTTTGTGTTTTCTATATGTAGTCTACAATTTACATACAAAGATAAAACGAGCCTAAATATTACAATTTATGAGATAAGCGAAAAAAGAAGGTGGTAAGTTTTTAATACTACAAGTTGTTTTAACATTTTATATAGAAATAAACAGGTCATGTGTGCATAATATCAATAAAATATTTTTTTAACTATGCAGCTGACTTCCAATTTGTGGTTTTAAATCTTTGCCCAAAAGAACAAGCAATAAATGGATAATTCGATTGTTCGACTTAATTAAAGCATGCTAACATCATGGTCGTAATTCTTAAACGTAGGTATTGCCGAACAGAGAGCTAGAACGGCGGCCGTGTCCCGCCTGTACGCCGCCACTATAGAAACATGAGATTTAACCAAAAAAAGGAGGCAATCATATCGCGTTCTAAATTTATCGAGCGGGGACGTATCCCAACGTAACTCACTCGCTATTCGGTATCGAGTCGATATAGTTTGGCCGGTTTATCGCGGGATAGAACCCTGGCCTTAGTTATGGGCGCGGGCTATCGTGTTACGATAATGTCGGCCATGCCTGCTTCGCCGAGCTAATGTGCTGATAGATTTTGGACTTTCGTTTATTTATGGCGCGCATGTAGTTGAGAACCATGTAGTCGCTTGCAGAACTGATAAATTTGAGCGTTGCTCTTGTTGCGTTTGAAAAACCGCCATTGTGTTCGAAATTTGAAAAATAGTAAAACATGGCGGCTGTGGAATGTTGTATCCACTTATATTCTACCGAAGCCAATTAAGAATAAATTTACTGAATATTTTATGGTTTCTGATTCACTTTATCCTTTTATATTGAATTCTTGAGAAATATTATCGTCGACGATGCACAAGGTGGGCTTACAGCCTTTTTACTGTTCATTAAACAAAACGAAAACACATTTTATTTAATTAATACAAAATATTTTCGTTATAAAAAAGAAACACGATGTCGTCTGTAAGATGTTTATTTTCAACATTATGTAATTATATCTGAGACAACAAAACGAGAACAACTTCACCGAACATTGGTTAACATTACGAGATATTACGTTACAAGTACCGGAGAGAATTGTTCATGAATTTGTACGCGTTATTATAGAAACGATAACCAGTCCAAACCATTAACTAATTTCATGGAGGTGTCCATTAGTTTTGTAATCGTAACCCGATCTCAAGGTTTCTGTGACTACACGGTTCGATAGAGCCGCACCGGGCAATGGGGACCGAACGATACTCCGCACTCGACGCAAACTAAAAACCACACAGTTCATTGCACCCGCCAAAAAATTACAACCGGCAATTAAATCATAAATTTCGCATCGATCCAACGCAACCAACAATCACACAACAGATAATGAAACAAAACGAATCGATAAACAAAAAAAATGAGCGAAAAACGAGAATCGAGTACGTACTGCATAAATGTTGCATGCGATCTCCACCTCCGTCTTAGTCGGGGGAAATTAGCGGGACCGACTCGTCCTTTTTCGATCGCTTACGTCGAAGCATCTCGACGTATAACGGAGGCAGTTCAATAATATAACACGAAATAAAAGCATCAAAACTTGATTTATATGATCCGAATAGTGGTCCGAAATCGATTATGCGTTTCCATGTAAGCGTTTATAATTAAGGAGTTCCGTTAATTAATTTGAATATTATTTTTATAACGAACACGTCTGTTTCGTGAGATTTAGAAAGGATATGCGTCGGCCGCGTGTACACGAATTCGCAACTGAATGGTTGAAATGCCGCGGATACTTCTGCTGGATTGATCAAAATCTATCCCGGGTCGATATCCTTTAACATTTCATTGGCAAATATTTCACTAAATCTTGCCCCTTCCCCCAAGATCGTAGCCTTGATAATATGCAAATAAGCCGGTCGACGATGTAAAAGTAAAAAGGATTAAAGCGGGATCGTCGTCCTCTTAAGTGACCCAAATAAGATAATTCTAAACGACACTTCGGAGTCCGGAGCTGTCAATAAGAATTAGGGATAATGTTGCTAGCCTTAAAAATCATTAATCTTAGAAAATGGGCAATTGTTTTCTTTATACTTCTTTTATGAAACTATTTTGTTTCTTATTGTCCACCATTTATGATAATTTTAATAAATATGCTTCTTTTAAATACTTATTTAAAACGATTAAAGGCTTTACACCCATGTACGTACATTGGCATTTAAAAACAATTTAAATGGCGAGCTAAACTGTACTTATATATAATTCTGTGTCGGCGATGTCGTGTATTTCGTTAATGTATGTAATATAGTATAAAAGTTTAACGTTTAAAGTATAATATACAGTGCATACGTTTATATAAACTTCACGAGTTTTTTTTATTACTTGGAATAGTTTATAATCCGTTTAAGGAAAATAAAGTCGATTTACATTCAATTGACGTAAAAAGCTCTTTTTTAAGTCCGCACACAATTAAAAATACATCGCGCTCTTCAGCGTACGTCACCTCCGCGGACTCGGACCGCCAATCACCTGTGACTTGGGAGGCAAAAAAAATACGTTGAAATGTCGTAAAGAGGCATCAATATCGCTCAAACCTGAAGATTGTTGTTAATAGACGTAAAGCTTTAGCGGCCATAAATAAACATTGCGCTACTTCTTTAAATGGATGATCAGCGGAGGGAAAAAGAGTTTGAAGCGAGACATCGCTCCGGGAGGCTCACAGCACTAGGGTTGCGTGCTGCAAAAACAATTACTACTATGATAGTAATTATGTATAATTATTTTTTCCCCAAATTATAACTTAAATTTAACACAATATAAGTAATATGTACTAGCAGTGATGACATAGTGGCTTAGAATTATGGCTTCCTGGCGCTTCCTGTAATGCGCGTGCGGTAATGTATCTACTATGTATATGTTCTCTAAGGAGTGTAAAGTGCATAATTCACTTGCCAGCGTGGCCGTCTGTATCTTTAGCCCTTTGCATTCATAGGAGATAACAGCGCCCAATAGTAGAACGATGCAAAGGCCGATGATGACGATGAATTGTTATTAACTGAAAGGCGAATTTCTTGAAACAATGAATATCATTAAAATTATTTTTATGATAAAATGTACTATATAAAGTAGCAACACGTGTTATGTATACAAAATCGTAAAATCTTATATATTCAAAGTAGCCGGCTATATAATTCAAAATGTTATAGAGAGCAAGAGCCTCGGGTAATACAAGTTGACAACCCTATTATGTCGGAGGACTAGTTTTTCAGCGCGGTACCGTTGGTTATATACGCTGGTTGTCTCTTGCGGGCTAGACTAGAAAAACGAATTTATTGAAGGCTTCATTTTGTTATTGGAATAGATCTTATGGGTCTTTGTTTCGCGTCTATTGAACAGAGTGCGCTGTGTTCATTTGTAAGCGAATGTATGAGTTATATCTATAGTTTGTTTAGCTTGTCGTAGTTTGGTCTGTTTATATATGCTGCTTATGATAGGGTTTCTTTTCCTTATAGATTTACAATATATAGTTTTTTGTTAAAGCAGTGGTTAGGATTTTTTGGTGTAGTATATGATGTCGAATGGCCTTTCCACCTCCTCGCCCTGTATAGATTTTAGTTTCGAAAGGATTCACAGAGACATAAATGTTTCATTGTCTTCATTCATCTCGTTGACTGCCTCCTTGGTCATGTTGTTTGCAAGTGCAACTGCCGATCGGAAGGTCCTGGGTTCTGTCCTGGGTGGGGCACTACTATTTTTTTTTATTTAGAATTTGTAGTAGTGGCTCGGAGCCTGAATATGTACCCGGTGTATGGCAATAGGCTGACTACGTATTTCATAGTGGGACGTAAACGTAACTGGTAAAACGTGGAAGTGTCCTACATTCCTCTGCCTACCTCTTCGGGGATTACAGGCGTGATGTTACGATACATTCATCTCTTATAGGTTTTATTAACGTAAGATAAAAAAGATTATTTCTGTATTTAAAATCCGTGTTCATTGATTTGACTAGATATTAGGTTTTCAGTTTACTTCAGTAGCAGTGACCAGTTTAGTTTAGATTATATATCTATTTAGAAGCTCCTCAGCACGCCAATTTATCGTAAGCTAGGTCTATGACACCTCTGACCATGTGAATGTTGACTAATAAGAAATTGGTAATAAGACTGACTAATTTGACGGATGAGATTCGTCAACGTATTAATGTCTAATTGACGGACAGGTGTAATATGTAGGTATATAAAAAGCTTAGAAAACATTGATCAAGACTTAACTCAAGCTAGATAAAGCTTGCTAAGTTTAACATCAGTGTGGAATTATAATTTATATTATTATAAAGCTTAAATAACACCATGATATAAAACAGACATATACTGCTATATACTTCATAATCTTTACATACTTTATATAGCAAATTACGCATTGTATTCAGACGTATCTATTTATATTTGTATTACATAACGATGTGTGTATGTATTAATGTGTGTAACATTTTGATATTAACGTGTATTAAAATGTATGTCATATAATCTCACAAAACGCAGTGTGGACTGAGCCAAATTTACTAAATTATGTATGCAAGGAGATTAGAATGTGTGCGTTGACGTGTGAAGCGATTAGTTACTTTACGTCCAGCCGATAAGTGTGAAACTCGTTTGACGAGTTGACGGGCAACAGATCTGAACTTGTACGCATGTGTAACGCGCTCACATTGTTTCTGCATAATTTATAATACTTTATTTTACGATATTGTACGTCTAAGTACTACGTCATGATCATCAACACTAGAATATTTTGGGATATCAAATATTTGAAGCATGTGTAGTAAAAATCTGCTGTTAGTACCTAATTAGAACACAAGTTTATATCATATACATGCAATTATACTCTTAGTTTTAACCAGCCATTTTCATCTTCGACTGTTTGTCATGTCTTTGGTTTTTCAGGGATTTATCAGTAAATATATATCAAGTACGACATGTCAAGTATTAGTTAAGCTTTCTCAAGGAAAGCTATCGGTAGACCTCTGGACAAAAACGGTACAGCAACTTCCTCCACAAAACATAAGCGACTTGCACAAGCACACTAAGTTTCGCGCTTACAGTATTAATGTGGATTTATAAATTCAAGTTTTGCGAGATGCCGTTAACAGACCTATATTGCTTTTGAATCCGCTGTCAAGTTCCACAGCGATAAATTGCGATTTGTCTATCAATACCATATATTGATTGCTAAAATCAAACGAATATGTACGCATTTATGTTAATAAATTCTTCCTTATGAAATATTACTATTTATGTGTTCTAATATACACATTATGTATTATATGAAATATATTATAATGAGGCCGTCAACCCATTTCGCACCTCGTTCAAAACCATAACACGGCTACTTCACAGGGAATTTACATATTTTATTTTTATTACAAATATTTAACGTATGATAAATAATTAGTTGAGATACGTTCCATTATTTAAGCAAATTCATATTTTAAATGCGTTTTTAGGTTTACCTACTGTAAAAATTGTTCGATATACTGGCGCGAAATAAGCTGATACTAAGAGAATGATATGGCAGTTACGAACATTTTGAAGTTGTTCGAAAACTAGTTACTGGACGTATTCTAATTCTGTCGTGTATTGATTGTATTTTTTGTAATACGATTTTAAAAGATTTCACTACTTTTTTATTAGTTTCCTGTATTTTACATTACACAAAATTATTTTATTATAATATATATTTATGAAATGACACTGTGAAATTATGATTTTTTTAAATACGTGTAAATTATGAAATAATCTAATTTAGCTGTTTTGTTTTCAGTCCCGCCCTTTCCTAC
Organism: Jemadia suekentonmiller; assembly: GCA_018245575.1. Classification (NCBI taxonomy): domain Eukaryota; kingdom Metazoa; phylum Arthropoda; class Insecta; order Lepidoptera; family Hesperiidae; genus Jemadia; species Jemadia suekentonmiller. The sequence goes on along the minus strand of DWDU01000620.1, from coordinate 12,003 downwards.
ATGGTGCTAGAATTGTATCGTACATATTGTGTACATGTTGTTCGAAATTCAAACTTACAACCGCTTGCGTTTATTTTTACGAATGTTTATTTACGATATATACAGAGATCTTCACTTATTCATTGTTGACTAAGGATCGAGTCTTATTTTTAATACATACGTACTTATCTGATGTTTCCATATTTGTATATTTCTTACTGAAACGAATATGTTTTTGTAATTAGCATCGCTACTTTCTGCTTCTACCTAACAACTGTGTAAGAAACATGTATGAAATATAACTTTGTAACAAAACTGTAACTTTGTAACAAAAATATAATTGTGTTACAACTATTTACAGATATAGAACAATACCAAAAACCTTAAAAGCAACAACAAAACAAACAACAGTTGAAAAAAAAACAACTCTCATATTTCTAAAACAGAAAACAACATACACGTAGTATTATTCGCTGGCTGGTTTTAAATATAGTATTGCAACCGGTTGCTAAAATTAGACTATTATAGACAGGCCAGTTCTACAAGAACTGCAATGTTACTTAAATCACGTGATAGTCGATTTACCGTTATAATATTGCGACCTCTGTCCGAATACAACACAGTTTCGCATGTTATTTTTCTACCAATCTCAACTTTTGCAGAGCCAGTGGCGCCCTCATTTGCACCTAGTAAACAAAAATATCTATCAAAGTCACTTACATAACTAAAATTCTTCTGGTCAATAAAATGTTACTTTTTTCGCTTAAATATCGCAGTCCATTAAATACCGAACGCTTGATTTACGGCAAGATTACTTCGCTTTTTCTTAATTAACGCCGTTTGTAGGTTAATTGCAGGAACTAAGCGTCATTCGTGAATCTTCCACGTTGAATTCAATTAGATGGCTATCGCCCGCGGCTCGGTTATCTATGATATATCAATTTTGTTAATGGCCTATACAAATCACATTTATACAACGTATATATACGTACTTCCTGTATTTACGAGTGTTACTTACTGATCGGTGAAAATTCTTTGCGCGTGATTTGTACATAATGTTTGTAGGTACTTGTTTTTTTCACATAGCTTCTGAGTTATCGTAACGTAATCGGCAGATAATTTTAAGCTTTACATTTTAAGTCTGACTTCTAAGTAATTGTAAGAAGCGACGTTACGTTTATTATATGTAACGTATGATATAATTTTGTTTTTAAGCAGTTTATATTATTGGGAAATTATTCTATCGATTCAGGTTTTCATAATCATCAAAGAACTTTGCTAGATAACTTGCGTGTGACAGACAGATTTCAGATAAACTATCCTCCAATAACCGTACCGAATGCCTCCCCTGACAAAATTAGTAAACCACCCTTAAAGATTTTGTTTAAAATTTTCGTTCATGAGTGTTATTAATATTATCCTTATATATTTTAAACGACTGCCGCAATTCTCACCTTCGTTAAGTGTGGCTATAGATATTGAGTTAACTGATTGCGTAAAATTACAACGTATAAATAGATAAACAAAATAATATAGTTACAAAAGTGTGTAATACTTATTTGCCGTAACGTTTTTCTACAAAATAATTTACAAACACACAAACTGTAAATTAAGCATTTAAATTCAACTTCTTATCTCAATAAGGCTGATAGATCGTTGACAAAAACACACATCAACAGGCAAACACTTGTAAATGACAGCAAAACATTCATTCTTACGTTTAATAGCTATTTCACAGGCGACTTCTTTGCATGTAAAATAATGTCGGATGTATTGGTACGAGTATATGGCAAAATATGGCGCCTCACACAAATGTTTGCTGCAATCTGCTTTCCTATATGTACCTATATAAAATAATCGATAGAAATGATGAATCGATTATTTCATTCATTGTTGTATTGAAACACAGTTTCAGTATAACATTTGAAAAAATAAGTGCAAATAGAGTAAACAACGTATTTTAAACTAGTTTTACGTCCTATGGGCAAAAGGTGTGGCACCCGAGATAGTTTATATTGAAACACGTCGTCACTTCGCGAACAAAGATTTATTTCTCATTGTTTACGTAATTGCTTGTACAATAAAAAAAACAACCGCTTAGTACTTACATGAAATATAATACTCGTTTACAAACAGTGAAACGTAAATTTTGTCACAAATTCTATTTTAGTGCAAACTATTCAAAAGTATAAGCAAACAAGGTTAAACTTCAGTAAATTTATTCGTCAGCTCCGCTTGTTAGGGCTAAGGCGTGTTATGAGTAACATAACATTTCTATGGAGCGATTTCTCCTTGCAACTTCGGATGGTTTAAAGCTTACTTGAACTAAAGATTAGGACAGCTTAAAGAACAATCAGATCAAACATTCAACGATCAGTCGTTGTTTAGTTCATTCAGTGATGACATTCTATCAGTAATATTCAATCATCACTGGAAATGCACTCCCCGTACATTTTCAGATTAGTTATAAGTGACCGTTGGCTGCAACGACCAGTTAATGTTTGTTACATCACAATCATCAGCGACTTGAACTTTGATCACATTTTAATCTCGATGTGTTATCGTAGGCTTCACCATTCACTGATCCGTGTGCTCATTTGCCACATCTCCGTCCAATAAAAAGACAATCAAATCATACATCTGACGCTCACGGCTCACAGCACCAAATTTCCACTTAGTACCGTCTCACGCGTGGCCCACATTCCATTTCAATCCCTATAATTTTTTTAGAAAGCTTAATATGATATTAATGTTAACACATTCACTATTCTATTGCGCCATGTTAAGGTCACTTTTCGAATGGCGCGCTCTATACTGGTTTGTAATTAAGGCCCATGTTCGGTCAGTTGAGGCGATATTGTTTTTTATGTTTGAATAGTGGATCCCATAGATTAAAGTATTTGACGTAACGCGTTCGGGTCTTGTTGCGACGCGAATAAGGGCGTTAGCGTTAATTATCATCCACCCCGAAGCGTTGTTTTTACCTACAAACTAACGTTGTATGTTGTTACGAGTACAGCATATTAAACCTCTCAGTTGGTTACAAAAAATATTAATGAGGTATTTTTATGTCACAGGTGTGATATATTTAAAATATGTATTTTAATTTCGATACTCTCTAAAGAATTTAATCAAATGGACGCCAGACGTATCATAGCAATTATTGCTTGTCAAATTTTATCTGATAGATACATAATAGAAATGCTAAAAGCGGCTACGCATGCAGTCGCCAATGTGAATGTAAATTTAAATTTTAATATCCTATTGGTAGCAAATACTGTATTGTCTCGGTGCTGGACAATGAGGTGCGTGGCGGCGTCAGGTGGCGGACCGCGGGTTAGAATTAATTTTATGGCGCAGATAAGAAGCCGTCGAGATAAAATCTGTGGACCGTTCGACCCGCGGTTCAAATACCGAATCTCATCAGTTCACGCACCGTTCTATTCATGTTGCATTCGTTTCATTGCATCCAATGCCTTCACGCACGTAATCTCGGAACTTGAATACTTTGTATTCTGAATATTGGTATATTATACACATGCAGTGTTTTCTTTCATTTGTATTTGTAACAAAAACCTGTATAATGTGTCGCCTCTCTATGCATTTGTTTTTCTATTTTGTCAACTCGCAACCACTCGGCCAGCGAAACAGTAATTAAACATGTATACTCTTAAGTATATAGAAAATTTCTATATCTTGATATAAAATCAACAGATTTGCACGTCATATAAATATTTGTCCAGCTTGTGGCCACATCCTTCTGTTTCATTCACTGACCGAAAGGCCAATATAATTTAAATTTCCATGCAAAAATATTCACAAGTCACATGTATTTCTACAGATAATAAAGTAATGTTGTATATTATACATGCATTCCCTTCAACGACCGTTCTTTGCGAGTAACCGCATTGTTAGCTTATACCGTGGCGTGTATCATTCCAATTGTATAGGACTAGCGACGCAGAATAGCAAGGCTGGATTATCCCCCCAAAGCAGGAAACACGCATAAATGGGCGCGCGATATGAATACCTTTGGAATTATTGAACTGATAGGATAATATACTTGTAGGTAACTGAACACCTACGCTGCTGATTTGTGTGTAATTTGCGCAAGATCCTTGTGTAATATAGTACTATACAATGTTAATATGTTATGTGTACTTCGTCTGCCTTCGGTTTAAGATTTGCGTGCATATATTGAATATATTATTATGTATCAAGCGGAAGAAGAACGAACAGGGAAGTAATTTTCATATATTGTAACATTAACTTATCTTTCGCCAACAATATCGCTGATTGTCACATTTTTTATTTTGTTTTGTTTATTAATTAGGAAGCGTTTATTTTCGTAATACACGACTGAACGATTTTAATAATGTACTTACATTAATATATTTTAAACATTTTATCTTTTATTTACAAAAACTGGAACCTTTTGTAGATAAATCAAAATTGGTGTATGATATTGTAGTCATCTTTCGCAACTGACTATCACTATTGGGCGAGGCCTTGCTCGAGAGAACGTAAGTTAATAACTAACTTATACTTAGCGTAACTGAACCCTCTCACAAGTAATTCTATCTACTTCTCACGTATATGAAACTAAAGAAGCGGTGTTTCTTTGCCTTATTTAATTATTAATAATTAGTTTCAAGGAACTGCATATAATTTTTAAAGTAGACAAAATTAGCATTAACGGATTTTTTGGTAAATGTAACTACATTTGTATAGTATAAAGAATGTTTACACAAGTAAAAAGTATCACCATATCAAATCATCAATATATCAAATCATCGCTATGTACCGGCACAAACAATACTACAGACTATGCTTCACATACTTTCTGGGAAATCTATTTTATATAACACAGCGATTGCGCATTATTATTTTGCAATTCGATGCACGTTTTAAAATAGCGTTATCTACAAAACGAAATCTCTGTCTATCTGTCTAACGCAATACTATCTACATCAGCTTCGGAACAGTAGTTAAAAAGTGCAATCGTTTCTCAATAGACATAGCTATGTGGGTCACAAATATTATTTTCGGACAAAACTTTATCTCAGCGCTGTTCATACCATACAGTCAAAACATTCTATAAGTAGTGAAACCAAACATTTTGTCTATGCTTTTACATATACATAATATAAGTAGTGATAAAAAGTAATTGTTTATGTCTCACAATATATTAATCGTGTTCGCAATGTGAGATTTTAAACTTATTTAAACGAAGTTTTAAACCAAAGTATCTTTATAATTTAAAATTGTTGTATAATTGGATGTCAGCGTAATTTAACAAAATAATATAAACTAATATAAACTTTCGTGTATACTGTTAAATTATTAAACATTAATATAATATCAATATTACATTACTAAAACGCTAAACACGCGTTAAGAATATTTGAAAAATACAACATAACATTTATAGATTATAATAGCTCATATGAATCGCACGCACATATGATTCAAACACCTTACACAATTGTCTTAATTACGTAATACATTCTTTCAAAATAGTCACCAAAAATATTGTTCGCTGAATAAGTGCTTGGACTAGTCTATTTATAGACAGCAAGTTCAGCAAGAGTTTCTTAGCCTCTGACATAACAATTTAGGTCGTTGATAGTAAATTTATCTCCAATCGGAGGTTCAAGGCTTGTGAGTGACGTCATCGATCCACCTGGCGGGGTGCTTCCGAACTAACATATATTTCTAGAGTTGTTGTTTGCAACGTACGGCGTACGACTTTCATTCTGTAAAAATATAATTTTTGAAGGTAATATAAGAATGAAAAACATATATATCAACATTCGTATATGTATACGTATATACGTATAATATATGCTAGTATTATATGTACATGTGTCAAACTATGTATGTACGTTCATTATAAGTACATCCATTTATATTTGTATTTAATAAACATTGTTTAGAATACTACCACACGTTTCGCATTAATTTAGTCGTTTTATCACTTATATATTATTAGCTTAATGTGTTACTTAAATGTGAATAAGTAATAAAAGATTTAGATTATACACTCAATATATAGTATGTATTTCTTTACTTCCGTGATACGACGTTAAGTTTAGCAGCAAAGCAAGGATTTTCATGCAAATGTTTTACTTAAACTTTTTCTTAATGCAGGCGTTTTATTATTTTTGATGGAAGAGTTGCATAGGTTGTTGACTTTCCGGGTCTTAATACTATCTGGCGTACATTATGAGTTAATATCACATATATGTACATAAATGAGTATTAATTATTACCTCAATACAAATTTTGTGTCCGGTCATATACATATATTGAAGCTATTGAGTTTTTTATTAATAACACTAACACGATTACTCAAAAATTTGGTTACGGCAAAGCTCGAAGTGGTTGTTATCCGTCGTATTTAATATACGAGTAATATTACGGACAATCCGTATGGCTCTAGTAGGTGCACGCTCAGTAAACTTGTACCATAACAAGCCGCCATTGTGAATTCTATCTGCTTACTATGTAATTGTTATGGCGCTGTTCTCTCTGAGTTATGCGTTTGCTATTCAAACGGATGATATTAGTCAACTTCCTTCGCGCTTAAACGGATTTGCACTATAAGCGAGTTCCCGTCATTTTCGGCAATAAACGTTGTATTTTCTTATGGTTATTACTCTTTGCTTGCCGTTTGCGTGGCTGGAATTATGATGATTGAAAACGTGTAATTGTGAATTCTTTATGTATTGTACATTTGCATAATAACAATTTCGTGTACGATATTCGTTTAATATCGAAAATTTAATATTTTCATGTCGCAACTGCTATTTGCCTATGGGTAAGCTGTGGTTCCTATAATTGGAAAGACATTTAATATATCAATATGTGACTGTAAAATATGCGAACTATGTATTTAGTTGGTTATTCTTGATAATAAAGTTTCGTTTTTATTTACTCTGTTACACTCAAAAGTGAGGGTTGAAAAGACTTTTTCATTACCTTATTAACCTCATATGCTAAGACGAAATATACTCGTATTTGAAGAATAAAAGAAATGTTCGAGTTTTAATAGGTTCCCCATGGATATTTGGAGTTTATATTTTTTAAACTATTGAATGCAGTATATAACTAACAGTACATATCTGATAAATTTAGTGGGCAGTGAATGTAATAGTTTAGTAATGCCCTCGCAAATAAATCCACGCTCGCGATAGTTAATTGTAATTAGGGCCCACTTGAGTTCGATGTGACAGTTTTATATCTGTTCTTAGCCTTTGTTTATGGTTATGTGCAATGGGAGGCAACCGGTTTTCTCAAACAAAACCGACAAGGTATTAAATGCCTATATTTAGGTGATCTTATAATGCTGTCAAAAGAACAATATTTACAAAAAAATGTATTGAAATTTTAAAACCAATTATAGGGTAATAGAAAATACAAAAACATTTACATGTTACTATGGGCCGCCATTTTCATTTTTTAACCCAAGACTGTGAGTACATTCATTTTTGTGACCATTATAAATAAAATTCAAGTACATGTTTCAATTTGTGTTATATTCAGTATTAATTTTTGTTTATCTGGATACACAAAAGAAATAGACAATAACTGGCCGTTTTAAACAATTAGCCGAAATGTGTTCGATATTCAAACCAATCGGTCGTTTAATTAAGAACAGTAACGTACTTGTAATCAAATCAATGCAGTAATTAATTGCGAGCATATCTCGTATTTACAAATTCGTATCGCGCCCCAATTTGTCGATAGTATAAACTGTCTTGTGCGTATGACATTCGAAGGCCAAATTTGACCCTTTTACTAATAAATTAGGTGAGTATTAAGATTTATAACACACTCACCCTACAGCTTACCAATAAGACCTCAAGATCTCTTAGTAACAATGTTAACATAATAATTTTAATATCATTTTTGCAAGCCTTGTTGACAATGTCTGTGAGGTATATGTCTAATCGTAGACTGATACGGTCTGGCGATAACTATGTCTAACTTCTTAAAGTTATATCAAATCTTCTCAAAACTTATATTTACCCGGTATGTAAAAAATAAGTAAAAATACGTTTTAAACAGACAGAATGTAAAATTTACATACACTCGTAGACAGAAGCTTTCAAAAGCTTGAGTTTGAGATTGAGTTCAAACTCACATCAGGATATCGAATTTCCAAAACCGTATAAGTGAAAGAAATATCACTTGACAGATACGTAACAGCGTTCAGAGTATGACATCTCAGGACATAACTAGAAGAACATGTATGCGAGGTGTAGTCAAGGATTTGTGCTTACGTGCTCCATATAGAGACGCGGCAAGTTTTTAGCCGGCCGCCAGTTTCCTGATACGCGGTCCGCTACCGCGGCGGACGCATGCGACCGTTTCTTCTACAAACATCACCCATTTTTATTAGCACATTTATTACATAACTCACCGTTGGATAATGTGATGGTTTAATCGCTTACTGTTAAATAATTAATCGAGTCCGCTATGGGTGTAATTAATGTTACTTTGTCACGGCTCTTCATTATGTCACATAGAAGAGTTCAGTCTAGCAAAACCTTACTTGTTTGTGTGTGCTTAGACAAAGTGCACGCATACCTTTATATTCACGAAAATACGTAAAGCGAACGTTTGAACAACATTGGACCAATATTTTTTTTTATGACGATGATATATGCACACTAGCATTAACATATAAACTGTAAATTCACACTGTGCTACATTCGTTACGAGTTTTTAATAAAGATATAATATACCCCTGTGTACATAATTTTGAGAAAAACTTGGTCATTTTGGACCGTTGAGTTTGAACGAAACAGTTCTAGTTCAACATGAAAGGTAAATATTTCTTTATTTTTCATATTAAAAAAAATCATAGTAATATAAGTATTATGCTATAATACTTTGTATTAAAGATGTTCTATGTTCTTAATCAATTTCCATCAAAATACCTGTTAATACTGTTAGCTAGTCGACTACTGATTTGAATATATAATTCGCAATATCGCAATCTATAACGGTAAAAATGTTACTAAGAATGAAGCGTTTCTTTTGACATTTCCAAAGAAATATCCACCTTGTTCCGTATTGTATTAGTTACACTTTTGATTAAATTATTTTTTAGCAGCCAGACAACAAATAATTGTGTTCATCACACAAATCATGTTCTGGGTTGAAATCGAACCCACAATACCCGGCTCGGTAGTTATATTCGCTTACTACTGTAATAACGCGGTCAGATTATAATTAAATATCAATATAACAAATATGATCGCAATGATCGATATTGCAAGTCGATGTAATATTACAATCTGTTTCGTTATTAATATTCCCGTAAACAGTATTTAAATCGAATATAATCCTATTTTAAGGTCACAATGATATAAGTCTGAATATATTTCAGGTGGCTATATCGGTATGTAAATGATCACTCGGGATATGTTTTATGCAAAGTTAAACAAATACTTGGTTGCATACCATTACAAATATATATTAATAAATCATTACTATCATACAATTGCATACTTACTATAAAATTTTCTAAATACATATACGTTTTTGAGAATCTTTTGTTAAGACAATTCCAGAAAAGTTTCGGTAATATTATAATACTAATCATTTATTCATTATTAAATCATTAATTAACAATTGTATGTAAGTTTGTTCAAAGTTAAAGGCGAGAAACTTTTGGCGTTTTGCCATTAATCAGATACAAACGGGGTCCTGTCGTATTTAACTATAAACATTAATCTTTGTTTTGTCTATCATTACCGCGTCAGATCGATTTCGTTTCTGGGCGAGGCGGCCGCAGAGAACGCTTAGTGGCAACTCGAAATGTCGTGCCTGCAGAAATTTCAGATTTTCTGTAAAACCACATGCCTGTTATACTATAACGTTAAATATTAATATAATAATTAAATATTATTATTGTTTCGTGGGAGTTTATTACATCCATCTGCCTACCTTTTCGGGGATTACACGTGTGATTTTACGTTTTTTATTATTATTACAATATTGCTATTACACCGCATCGTTAAATGTACTTTTAATCTAAATTTAGCCTATAATTAAATGTTTGTTCAAATTCTTAAAAAACGTCCGAAATTGTACATAGGTCCTTTGGTTGTTTGGCAACACTGACCGGTGTTGCGCTGCTCCGGCGTTAAGAAGCGGTTGCCGCAACAGGCAGCACGAGAGTTTGTCTTTTATTATGTAACTTACTCGTATACGTGTAAGTATATTTGATAAATACTAGATATTGCAACTTGTCGTGTTTTAGTATTCAAGGGAAACGCACGGAGACCTTGTATATCGCTGCCCACAGGCAACACCGAATAATTATCGAGTCCGTTGGCGTCTTTATATTGATTGGCAGAACTCGTGCCTATTACACGAACACGACCTAGCTGCAGGACGAATATAATTACAGTATTTACTAAACTATGCACTAATTTCTATATTACTTCAAGTAATTTATATAAATATTGTAATTTAATTTGTAAGACCCCTTCGTAGGTTGAGTGGTTGTAAGCGTGACTACCGAACGAAATGTCCTGGGTTCGATCCCGCAAACGTGGTAATTAGTTATTGTTGGGTTTTTTTAACTCGTTTTTATCCCGTAACTCGAAGCTCGGAGGCTGGGTTTGTATCTGTCAATATGCTCACCCCATATTCCATGGGAACTATAACATAACTGGTGAAAATTGCAAATATAACTCCTCCGTCTATCCTATCGGGGAAATGCAGGCATCATGTTATGTTAATATTCAAAAATTTAAATCAGAAGCATATTTCTGTATGAATCTTATTTCTACTATGTTACAAAGTTGTAATGTATTTCGATAACTGTCCATTACCGAATTTTAAATGTAGGCATATTATTTATTGACTTCGTTTTGGTCCATACACACATTGTTAAGAAAAATAAATGACTTAAAAAAAATCAGCACGCGCGATCTAGATGTGTTGCAACAATTATTGACGTCTACGTACATTGTTTCTTATAAAATGTGTCTATGGTTATTGTTGAAAATTGTTTCGAATTGCCTGTTTTACTAACAAAAATATAGCCAATCAATACTAATAAGGCGTAACATCGTAACATCACGCCTGTAATCCCCGAAGAGATAAAACACTCCCACGTTTCAACAGTTATGTTTACGTCCCACTATGGAATAGACGGTGAGCTTATTATCTACTAATAAGGCAATTACACATTTTTTTTCTTTCAAACTAACCGCCAAACAAATATGATAGTAAGAGGCGACACATTCGTTTTGGAGCAATAAAGTTTTATATTTGTCTCAACGTTCCCATATATTTAACACCGATACGGGAGTAAATGGAGTTTTCTTTAAATAATAGCCCAATAAAGGGGTTCAATAGAAATTGTGCATTTTTCGAACGCTAACGAAGGACCAAATCGGATCTGCGTTCCCGACGGAATGGGCCAGTCAATTCTGTTTAAGTCAGGGCTGTCACAAATAGTTTACCTCGTCTCTATTCGCTGTTAAAAACAGTTACAGTTAAAACCAAAATGAAAACTACAGTTCATACACCGACATTGCATGTTTGTGGCATTTTTTGTGCTAAATATGTATAAGAAAATAAAACGTATTGCAAATGTTTGTCAAATATATCTTAGTACACACGTCGGTCAGGCAACAAGTTTGAATTTCGAACGGCTATTAATATAATTCAATGATGCTTTTAAAATCTACAATGATCTACGTATTACAGTTTGAAGTTTTGGACGAACAATAATAATAACGTGTTACAATAATAATAAACATAATAATTTTGGGAAATTCTGACCCACGGCGCCTTGTTCCTAAAGTAAGCTTCAAGAGAGCTTGTGCCATGGTAATCAGACAAACTACATATACTCATATAGTGGAGTTGGAGATATGTTGGAGATGTCTCAACCAACTACATATACATATTATATATATATATGTATGATACATTATTATAATACCCGGAAGTTCTTCCATTGTTTTAACAATGTCTATAATTTGCAAATGTACCCTT
>DWDU01000619.1:0-17842 GCA_018245575.1 Jemadia suekentonmiller | reverse complement strand
GTGCCCGATGCATGGCAATAGGCTCACCACCTATTTCATAGTGTGACGTAAACGTAACTGATGAAACGTGGGAATGTCCTACATTCCTCTGCCTATCTCTTCGGGGATTATGGGCGTGATATTACGTTTACGTTTACTACATTTCATTAAATAGAGAAAGAGAACAAATGATTGTCTATCCTAACTAGGTACTATACACCATCAAGTCAAATCCCTAGCAGGACAGGCAGAGAACACCGTGTGCCGAATAAACTCTATCCTTACAGACCTCGTGTGCTTCTCCTATATTGAACATTCTGTTCAATCAATTTAACTTCGAAAATGACTCATCCAGTGCGTCTACGAGACTCAACCTGAAGAATAATATAAGCGCCTACCAGAGTTTAGTCGAATGTACACATTAATATTAGCGGCTGAAATTTCTTAACGGTACCCACATACATAAAACTTGCATCTATTGTATGGACCGCCGCAGTTGATAATTAGAAGTGTTAAAATGCCTTGTATGAGGTAGTTTATGGCACATATATAGCGGAGTCTTAAAGCAATATTCCTGACCATAGCTTCACGTACCATGCTTTATAGTTTAATATTTAATTGGTATCTAACAGTCCTACTCCCAGTCTTTACCTAACTTATAATTAACTAATACTTAATAATCTTTTCACGACTAATAGCTTTTGACGTGCTTTGATGCTATGATAACTAATGAGCTGATAAACTACATACGTCAGTGTCTAAATACACACTCACAGAGATAATTTAACACTTAGACAGTGGACAAACACTTGTTTTCATAATGCATATTATATTTGTCTTGGGGGGGAATCGCATCCAAAATCCCCAAATCAGATATCAACGCCAATAATCATTAGGCCATCAGATTGAAACCGCAATATAAGAGTATTTCCAGTGTGTAAATAAAAATAAAAGTGTAAAAAGGCAATATGTTATAATATTTCAAGGTATTTATTCTTTACAATGAAACAAAAATTGACACGCGAATGATATTTGAAAGAAAACTAAAAACGTTGCGTTTGAAAATTGCAACTAAAAACTACGTCATTAACACGAAACGTAATGAATTATTACAATGAAATCGCCATACAAATTACAAACATACATACATACATACATACCTACTTACGTTTTTACGTAACGCAAACCACAGGTTGCATTGACAACGTAACCAACAGCGAGCCGATAGACAATAGGACATACCTGGAACCAAATGATAAATTATTAACACGCCGTCACGTAGTGCGCAACGAGCCCGCGGGTCAGAGTGACCGCGGAGGCGGACGGCTGGCAGTTACGTCACTGTGGCACCACTAAACTGTGGTCAGTTCTGCGAGGCACGGAACAAAATAACCTATTTGGTTATACAGTTACGTTTATACCTAACACTACTGGGTGGTGTGGCCGCAAGTGCGTTTGTAAGAGACGCGGTCGCATAAATCACAATTTAAAGTCTACGATAAATAAAAGTCCATAAACGTCGTAGTGATAAAAAGAAGATTTGTAAGTCAAAGAGTTATTTATATTACATTTTTAGAAGTTTGTATTAATGTACAGAAGGCAATATGAAAGTATAAATAAATTAATATTATAGATGAGGTATTTTCTAAATGTAACAAGTATCAAATGTCCTGATCAAGATAATTAAGTTGCATTAGCTGTGTAACAGATGAAACGCGGGAGTATAATTCATTCCTCTGCCTACCACTTCGGGGTCTACAGAAATGTTACAACAATTAGCTTTTGTATGATTTACAAAACATCAGACAAACCAATAACTATGATTTTAGGTCTGAATCAGGTACATAACTTAGCGTGTAGCGACTCGTTTTTAAAACATATTTCATGTTTAGTTACTGCACATTCCTTAGGTACTCAGGAATATACATATCTTTGAACTCTACGAAACAAAAGGCTCTGACTGTAATGCTTGTGGTTGACTAGTAGCCACATTACGACAGCTTACGGTTTGAGAATCACCGGAAGTCGTTTCAGTGCAACTCATACATCGCTGTTTAGTGCTGCAACGTCGAAGAGTAGGATAGCCTTTATGACAAATGACCTTTCGCAATGGACTATTAGAAGAAGAAAAATATTCGCTATACAAGCCATTAACCTAGCAAATATTAAAACTAGTCACATAGGTACAGTCTCACATCCTATTATAAATTTTTTCATTGAGTTAATTTAAATAAGTGTTTGCATAGTCAGTTTCATTTTCTAATCTATCTACGTCCATACGTAATTCCAATAAAACCAGTTTTATAGTTTGGTCAAATCAAAGTAATAGACAGATTGACAGACAGCTGCTTTCGCATTTATGTTAATAGTATGAATTAATAGAAAAAATAATGTGAACTTCAGAATTGAAAATATACAGTGCACTGACTTGACGCACCGACTTACTCTGACCGGAATAGTATTGAGAGATTCTGTATCTTTTAAATCAGTCTTGCTCAAAGTGAGCTATAAGAACTCCTTATGATACTGGAGGGTTTCGTTGTGGGGAAAAGTCATAATATTAGTAAGAATGTAAGTTTTAACTCTAAACATGATAACACTGCGATACAACAGACGGGGTACACACACGTCAGAAGATAGAAAATAATTGATTCTCAAGTCGGACAGTAGCAAGCCGTTTGAGAACAATTTGAGAACCTATGTTCTAAAGCTTTGAAAGGTTGATGCAAAAAAGCCACCATGCCACGGACCCCCAATTTGTCTATGTCACGGCTATCACAGTACCGAACTAGTTCCGCGACCGCTCATTTATCACTTACGATTTGTAACTGCTACTGTCACGGCAGAAGTTAGAGATGATTGGCAGCTTGAATTAGATTCGTTTGAATGTTTCTCGCTTCGTAGAATTCGGCCAAAAGTGACTCATTTACATATTATATGTAAGGCAAAAAAAATGTCCATATTCATCAAGGTTACGACGACAATATACATTTTGATGTTGGTCATTGAGAAAAAATGAATACTAGAAAAAAATATTCGAGTCGACGTGCTGAAAAAAAATCGATTAACATGTGTAGTTTATTTGGTGGGTTCAAGGTGTTTTTAAACCTTTTAGAAGTGATTCTACAATAGGTAAAAATTTTAATAAGATATTTAAAAGCGTCTCTATTACGCTATCCGTTCGTTTTACTTTGCGTGCTATAATTTTGTTTCCGTTTGTTAATATATGATCAGAGGACAGTTGAAAATTGAGAACGGTCATTAAACGGTTTAGAGTCTGTCCACATTCGGATTGGATAGTATCTTGTATCTACACTAAACATGCAATGGAACAGCCTGGGAGAAATATTTAATGATTTAGTCCAGAACAGTATTCTAATATCAATTTCCATAGATATAGGTAGCATCTACAGTTGTTAACATGTTCACGATATTTAATTGACCAAGTATTCCATACGTACCGGGTCAATTTTAAAATTTATTAATTATATATTAATATTTCCACTAGCAACATTGTATCGCTTGGCTAGTTAGTTCAGTTGTCAAAACGCATTCCATTCCCGTTAGCGCGTAGCCCTGTCCTACAGATAACATAAGTCTGTGCGCACTCATCCACGTCCATTCGCCACTGACAGTTAGGGTTGCCATATCTAGATATTAAATTGGCTTTATTGCAAATTTAACATGAACTGATTCGTATGTTTTATATTAATACCATACCACACAATAGTACAAAAGTCGATATTTTTGTGACTTACATGTGATGAACATGTAGAAACGGGCGCGAAACATCTACGTAGATACAAAAGATTTTTCTTTGAACTAATCCTTCAAGAGAGAAAATAAGTATGAAAGATAATACCAATTCCAGAAAGTAGCAAATGACACAATAACAAATATATTTGCTGCTTTCGATTTCCACTTTGACAACTTTTCGTTTCATGTCTTACCGTGTCGTTTCCGTCATGTTTCAAATGAGAACACAAAAATACTATTATTGAAAGTGCTGTTTAGCAGCAGGCATCGATGTATATACGGCAATGAGATTCTGCCATTCTTTTTTACATTTTCAGCGTCGCTAGCCCTACAACGACAAGAAGCCTGTCAGGTGTAACAGAAAAAAAACCTGCATAAAGAAAGCAAGATACCGTTAAATTTGTTCTAAGCCGGACCGCTTTGCGACTCATTCACAAAAAGTCGCGGTCAATTTTCGGCGCACGCGCATCTGATACGGTGGGCACGGAGATGGCTGCCGCCGGTTTAGGAGTTACGGTGCTTCTGTGAGGATTACGTCGGATTTATGAACCAACGTAATGGTGTTCGATGGCCTTAGAGGTAACTTTCGGTTTTCTATTGCATTTTGAAAATGTAATAACATTAGTTGGATATAATAAATCATTAGACGGTCAATAATGTAAGTGCAAATTGTTTATCAATATTTCCTTGGTAATAATAGAACTGTATTTCCCCGAAAGGGTAGGCAGAGAAGTGTAGCACGCTCCCACGATTTACCAATAATACATACCATCATAGAATTGGGGTAAACGTATTGCCATACACCGCGCACAAATCCAAACTTCATGCTATTACTGAGCATTTCAAGTTAGAAAAACACAATAATACTTCACCCAACCCGGAAATCGAATCCATGTCCTTTCAATCAGCAGACGCGCATGTAAGCACTCGACCAACGGGTCAGTCAAATAAGGAAAACAAACAAACAGAAAATTACACGCTATAATACGTAATGTTCTACGCGGAGAGTGTTGTAAGGACAACGTACAAGTATTAAGGAACGACGCACATATTCCGATTCACGCATGCAGGCAATAAACTTAATCGCACAATGTACACAGGCTACAGCGGCTATAATTCGCTCAGAGACCATTTATTAGCGATTGTTATAGCATACCTAATGTTTAATGATGATCGTACACCACTGCTGGTTTAGTGTTTATTCCAAGTAAGGGAGTCTGTTTCAATGCAACATGAGATATCCCGAACATTACAAATGGTACGCAAATAACATTGGACTATGATAATCTAACTATATTCTAAGTATGTGCTGACTATTCTTACTAATGTAGAAATTATGGGAACGTAAAGCTAATATGCGTATTTGCACATTCGTAGCATATATAAATTCTCTATGTAGAGACGTCGTGATGAGATACCTGAGTAACGAACAATTAATGTGCATATAGATACATAATGTATGTATATAAAACAAATCATTCCATTACTCTACAATAACTTCTTCATCAGGAAATTCCGTATACAGTATTCTCAAACTAACTGGGCCACTCGCAGGCGAGGCTAGGCGAGTCACAAATTCAAATTCTTTTCTTTAATGCATACATTAACAAAACAACATGAAAACACCAAAACAACAACACCAGGTTAAACTGAAATGGATTCTCAATATCTTATCAAGTGTCAATTTACGTTTAATTATAGCCTTCGATATGTACACCTATCAAGCCAACCGCGAATTCGAAGGTAAAACTACTTGCAAAAAGTTACCATGTTAATAAGTATTTATTACACCCACTAGTCAGAGTAATGAAGTGATAAGAAAGTTGTCAAATGAAGTATATAATACTTCCTATCCATTTATATAAGTAGATGTATTTTTTTCAATGCTTTATTTGCAAAATAGGCTTACAATTAATTTTTTTTGCGACGCCCCAATGAGCCTACTCGAATTGTTTTTTGTTCGACAATTTCTACACGTGTTTATTCTTTGCCGTGTCGACACTGAGTTGACTTGTTGCCGTCGACGGGATACTTATACGAGATACAACAAGTTCAAAAGGTATTTATTCCATTTACGATTTCGTCATAAAAACATTCATACATACATATATTTGTAGGATGTTTTAATGAAATACCAAGTAAATTTTGTTATGAGATTTGATGATAGCATGTATATATTTAATTGAAGTTTGATACATTATAAAAAAAAAAAAATAAAAAAAAAAATTCTGATACATTTTTTTGTTCAAAATACAAGTACAACATAAATAAATACTGAAATTGGTGTAAAATGCATACGTTACATATGGATAACCGCATTTATATCACCTAATAAAGTCGTAGCAAAGAGCCTGTAGCGAAGTGTACTTCGTACGTCGAACACTTGCAAACGCGGGTGCCGATGGAGCGGCCCTAGGTTCTATCCCTGATTCTGGTACTAATGAACTTTTCGGGTTCTGGTGAAACATGGGAGTGTGCTATACTTCTTGGTCTAATTCTTCAAGGATTTCAGGGGCGATGTTAAATTTTATAGCAAGGGCTAACTAAATGTCTAGGTCTAGAGGCATTTGGTGAATTGACCAACCATGTTCAGAGCAACAGTATATATAAAATTTTGGACATTACCAACTATAGATGGTATGACTTATATTAAGGTCATACTGCTATTATTGTCAATTATACTATTATTTTTTCTTTCATTTGACATAATACGTTCACATATGTATAATTGGTTTACTCAATTGGTGACATTAAAGTATTTTACGTAACTACATGTTCGCAATGCGTGTTATTACAATATGTAATTTTTTATCGTTATAACGAAACAGATATTCTCTCATCAACACTGAACCGTTTTCAAAATCTGGACTGGTTATTATTCCTATGGTAACATTCCCAGAGGAATCAAACGGGGCTGAAATATCATAAAACATCATTACTGTAATGAACAAGTTTTATAGTTTCACTGTTGGACATGGGAGTTTTAGAATAAGAAGGGTTCTTAGCCAACCACGCTGACGAAGTGCAAATTGGCAGATTACCAAAACATTAAGGAACATTATGAAAAACTCTTTAGGAATGTTATGAAACACGTTTACCAGTATTCACGAGTACATTTTCGTGTAAATCCACCAAAAAGCAACAATCAAAGCCGTGATTTCCGTTCAACTGGATAAATTTGAATATGAACGTCGCAAGATTTGTCTAGACGACTTCATCATTCCGCCAAATCGATCATTTGCGATGCCCGACTCAATTCCTTTACGCGAACAACTGCCAATTTCGTGCGATAAATCATTTGATTCGTGTTCGGGGGTAAAAAAACCAAGTATGTATACCATTCATCAGGCATCGAAAGCGATATCGATACCCAGTGGCCCATTTTTATGTAATATCGAGAACAGGCAATCAAGTTATATACTAAACACAATCGGTGGCAACGCGCGCGAGAATGTTTAACGCCCGTACACCGCTAAAGTATAATTTGCATAAAATTAGCCACATTTTTTTGCTCTACTCGATTGGCCAGATCCCATTATGACGCGACGTGATCACCAACATGTTCTAGCGTCCAAAATTCGAAACCAAAATTAATGTTTTCATTGTACAGTGTACCGTTGTGCGCTTGTCTTCACTCAATTCCGTAAACGGATATGAGAACATATCTTGCCTTAATATTTAGAACATCCTTACTTTTAAGAAATATGTTATTTGTAGGTAAAGGGTATATTACGTATATTACGATATAACATTATCGGAACTTTATAATGATTTAACTATAAACCCACCCAAAGTCATAAGTTTTCTTGTTTATGTCGTGTACCGTTTCGGCTTATCTATCCCACCATCTATGTCGAACAGTCATAAAACAAATACAGTAAAATTCGAGACAAGAAGGACGGTATTCGGGTCAGACGCTTGGTGACAACGTCTGCCAAGTAGAGTGCTGATAATAAAAACACTAAATCCAATAAAAAAATACATACACCGATGACAATCTGTAGTTATTAAGGAAACCTATAAGGTCAACATGGCAAAGACCCCGGTGACTTGTAGAATCCAGCCTCATTTCGTTTCGAAACCAGTTTAAAAGTTCAACAGTAATATACGAAAATTACGATCGCCGACGGCAATCTTCCCCTGCTTGCGTTCCGAAGGACGTTTGAGACAAAAAAATTACTACCGCGGCTCGATTTGGATATATCGTGTGTGTATTTTTTACGTCAAATATTTGATGCGACACGCTGAATTTTGATCCGAAACGCTCAATTTTCGATTTGGGTGAGCGTTCTTCTCGGATCAGAAATAAATTTTGACACGCCGGATAACGGAACATTATCAATAATAATAATAATGCGTTTTAAGGAGATTACTGTCAGAATCGGTACGTTTCAATTTCCGTTCGTCGGGAGAATTCATTCGCGTAAATATATTTGTACACTACTCACTTGTACTAGATGTTTCCATGTCGAAAAAATATCTCACGGTTGAAAAACACGAGGAGATTTAATTAAAATAAAGTAATCAAGTGGACACTGGCGGCCACGAGGCGACAACAGTGATCGCTATCGAACTCGCAAACGTTCTTGTTGATACTCTACAACTAACTACTTACCTACTTTGAGAACACTAAAATTTGCACAAGTAATAGCCGAGAACTCTTAAAGTACCTGCCAGCGCGCGTTCTCGATGACGAATTGAGGGGAGCTTTATGGCTATTGCAATAAGGTTCAGAAAGCATGTGGTACTGGACAAGTTTTTGCAGATATCGAAACGCCTGATAGGTCACGTATCCCGCCATACATTTATGATTACAACGCTAGCATACCATGCTTCATTCAACTAAATATGGCCTAAAGGTCTCGACACATACGAGTACTCAATATATTGGGACAACTAGCAAACATACGTATATTTCTGACTACAATGAAAAAAATTTCAACAGTTCTGTTACAAAAGCGGTTCTGGGAAACGTGAGAACGACTAGTACAATGTTGTGTAAGCAACTAATTATATTACTAATTATATTTCACTTGGGAAATTAAATACCATCTAACGCATTACAATGCGTACAGTAGTCTTCGTAAAATTGGGACTAGTTCCCATATAATGACAAGAAATGTGATCTTCTCTGTAACTATATAAGTCCTATAAATTATATGCATATAAGTAGTTCATCAGCCGTCTTGTTACCGTGACACAAGCACTCTAGATACAAACTTTGGGATCAGATGGCTGTGTGTGAAAAAATCCTAAAATACTATTTATTTGTATTTAGTAAGTACTATTTATTTGTAGTTGTAACTGTAAGTTTCCCTAAAACTTAAATAAATAAATAAATAAATTATACATTTGTAATGAATGTAAAGAATTTTGACAAAGCTAATATGTAAAAGATTTGTAAGCAAATCAGGTATATTATGCTCGAATGAACGATGGCTCGCAAGACACTGTGTGTTCGCGCCTTTAGCCACATACATTGTCCGAACCACCTGCGCCAGCACGTGCTTCGCGTCCGTTGCAAAAAATCGCGGCCAACGAGACAATACATATGAATGACATAATTAATAGGGACACTTGCATGGTATTTTTTTGTCCGCTCTTATCAAACGGTACGTGATATTATTGTATGATTTATAGTTTTGCGTTATTCAATTAATATGTACGTTAATACCTTAAGCATTTTGCATGAGGCATATAAATGATTTATGACTATAACAATTTGAACAATAATTACGTTGTTTTTGGTAAAAATTAGTTATATAAAAATTACAATTGAAAAAACTTTTGAAACGTTGCATTTTTTTTAAAGTACATACTGACTTGCATTTGACTACCATATCAACAAATGATAATTTCGGTGCGAGAGAAAGTGTATATAAAGCGTCTATTCGATCAAATCTTAACAAAATTAACAAGTGAATCATTAAAAAACTCTCACCTATTTAATCAAATTTTCAAGAAAATAACAATTGTTCTCACTAAAAATTCCCAATCTTTAAAATATTCGTATACAAACATACACGCTCATAAAATATTAAATTCACACGTACATGATCGATTGCGAGCTGGCGGCACCGAAACGACGGCAGCGTAAAAAATATGACATTGATTTTTAAGGAATCCGTAAGGGCGACCAGATCCCTTGCATCGCCTTGCGCGGCACAAGGGTAACCTGATACGTGCACGACACGACACGATGCGGACATCGGACTTTTTGCACGATATCATACTCGCCGGTTAATTACCGATAATCATCGCAACAACTTTTAAGGCTTTACAACGATATTTGGTCAACTCGACGACGCGCGCTGATCGATCGCTTCACGGATTGCATTCTGACCGCTCGGGTCAAGGAGTCTGTGAAGTGACATTGGTGAAAATGACGCTGTGAGGCCGCCTTTATTTTAAGGACTGTTTTATTTATTATTATGATATGACACATCGTTACACATGCCATTTTGAAGCCAATGTACATATTGAGTACGTAGGTACTTCTATTTCAACAGCTGACTTACGAGTTATTTAAATCATATCTTATGGTAGTTATTTTAAAATACCACATCGGGTTTGTATGCAGTGGAACTAAGGAAAATTATTTTTTAGGAATTTCATTCTGTATTTTATGTTTCCACGATAATTCGTTCCCTTTTACGTATAACATAGTTCAACATGCCGCTTAGCTTCGTCATTGGTTAGACAATATTTTCGAGTCTTATTCATTTTCAGACAAATAATGGATTCAATGTTACTTTCAGTGTTATTTTAACAACATAACCGCTCGAGCGTGATGAGGAACGTTCTCTTGTTTTCTGAGTGAACGGCTTCTAACGTTTACTATTAAATAACAGACGTATTGAAATGTGAATTATTGAAATACGAGTGTCAGTAGTATTTTATTATACCATATTGTAGTAAGGAGATTTATGAATACATTAATAATTTATTATTTCATGTATTATATAAAAATGTGTTATAAAATGTACCTACATCGATCAATATCTTTAAAAAGTTGTAACAACGATGAAATACATCGACGGACACATATAGTGTTGTAACAGTTATGACAATTAAAAAGTAAAAACATCGATAAATCGCAAATTGCCATAACAAATACATTCCGCCGATTCTTGCACAGCGATTCTGCTTGTTTTTTTTATGACAAACAATCATCTTCTCTATCGAAAACCTGTAGTTGTAAAAAAAAGCATATTGGCCTACATAACTCGGACACAAATAAGAGGAATTTTACACAGTTCGCCATAAACTGGTATAACCGTTAAACGCCATTGTGACAGACGCTACGACCGAACGGTCTAGGGTGACGGACGATTTTGATCGATGACATCAATAAGTAATAATACGTTGAATAACACAATCACGCGGACGTGCAAAACACTTTTATTGTCAACTAAAAACGCAAATTGTTCCGCTTAACGATAGAATAGAGAGCCGAGCGGACGTGCGATAAAAAAGCCTCCTAAACGTGTTTTTACTTGCGATGTGAATAGTTCGTAAATTAAAACTTCGTAAGAGCTTCTTTTCCATTGTACAGTTTGAAAACTTTATGAGCGTTCGCAGCATTCACAAGGTTGTTTAACGCAAACGATCCGCAAAGTTAAGCAACGTTCAGCGTCGTTTCTCCGAGTTTAAATGAACGCTAGTGACTAAACTGAATAATGACATTGTTTAGTTTTACGCTTAGATTCGTTAGAAAACCGTTAAAAAATTACAACTTTGTGGTACTACCGTTCATAGCTTCAATAATAAATTGCCCTAATACTGCAATGTCTTTGGATTAGGCTCAGTTGTTATGGAACTTTGGAAAAGCAACTCAGAAAACTGACAATGCGAACAAATAGAACTTAATTGGTACCCCTGTCATGTCTCTATTATTTTTGATGGCATTTGAAACATACGATTAGATGTTCCTAACACGTTTCGTATCTCATTTGAATACAAAACCCTTTACAGTTTATGAGAACACATTCAATTGAGGAAATCGGTATTGAAATTGTCTCTAACTCGACATATTAAGCAAATACCTTCCTTGGTACGGCATTTAATAAATATCTACATATTACAAAACTCGTTAGTACGTTAAATGTATTATGGAAAAACTGGATAAATTTCGTTTAGAATGATATGGTGAAATTAGCGAGACATAAATTAGAAGCCCTATGGGGTCGTAAGCGATATAACCTCGGTCTTCGAAAGTCAAGTGGCTGAGAACATGAAAAACCATACCGTTTCTATGTAGTCATAAAAACGCTTAGATGCATCATTAGCGCCAGTTAAACATTAAATTTCTATATGTCAATAGAATATCGATAAGCATATCGATAGATAAGTATATCGATAAGCGATACATATGCAACACTACTTACATACACGGTACCTGTCAGTGAGCATGTCCTTGGGGCGAGTTGAGTTTCAGTACAAAATAGGTATATACATTTATTTTTCGTTTTTTAATTTATCTTGTTTCTTCCGATATCGCAACTGGATCGCTGTATATTTGAGAATCTCATTGTCAAGGATTAATAATGTTGACGTGAATGAGGTTCGATGTTTATATAGGCTTACCAGCTTCTTGCGTTTCACAGTTAATAAATTTTAAAAGTTGGCATAAACCTATTTCCGACCGATCCGATTGTTAGTTGTTCTTCCATTGAAAATAGAGTGCGTACTTCACCAAAAGAAGCTGTATTAATTTGTATTAAACTAAGCTATGTGTGAATAAACCGCAAACACTGCAATATAAATAAACAATTCATCAATAGTCTCTGCATATGTATCTTAAGTGTTCTTTAATTTCTTTTCATAAAAAAATATCACAAACACGCCTCTTGGAAAGTGTAATCAACATTTATTAATAGGCGGAATAAAGTTCGTTGTATTAATAAGTGCTTATGAATATTTATAGTAATCTTATAGTTTTACATATATCTGGATACCGCTACCGCCTTACTTAAGGTATCGTTCGATTCGTTTCACTGCGACCGGACGAACGAGATGCGATGAATAAATTTCGATCAAAGAATAAACAACTTGGATCATGTTTATTTTTTTTTCGTTTTGGATTTGTCCGGGCTTTATGAGTCCACACTTACACGTAATGTACGTATGTAAACATAGCTCTAAAAGTATTACTATTCAACTAAGTAAACAGATGAATCAAGGTACAGATATTTTTCCATGCGTATGTTTGTAATGATAGTTGTATTTTTTCGAAATAAAATTGTGGTCAAATCTTACTAGCTTTTCTCCCATAGTCAATGATGTAACAGTTACCCTAAAACGAAAGGCAATTTACAACTCAAAATCGTTTTTCGACTTTATGAGGATAATTATAGCTATTTTTCTTTGACCCCGTGACTGACTTTGGAGTTGTGATTTTAAGATATACATACAATATAATACGATAAACTTTAATTATGTATTCAAATGTCAAGTAACAGTTTAAGGAAGTTAATTTATTTTAAGTCTTGGTTAAAAACGAAATTGTAATAAGAAAACTCGAGTCAGAGAATATATGTATATAGTATAAAGTCCGAAGTTTACATGTACTCGTGGTTATTTAAGATACCTAATAAAGTATGTAAATAAAGTAATTGGGTGCTATGCCTCGATGTACCATCTACTGCAACTCATCGTGATGGCGAAGATATAGAGAAAGAAAGCAATAAAAACGGAGCTGAGAAAGGCCAGGGAGTCGATTGGGATTATTGCTATTGTATAAATATTGTCTAGTTATGTACAAGGAATTGTTTTAGAAAATCAATGGGTTTAGATTAGAATAAGCACGAACAGCATGAGGGGAGATTTATGAACGTGTTATGAAATTAATATTATACTAAAGAAAGTATTACTTTCAAAATGCTGTTAAAACTAGTTAATAAAAATCAGCTTCGAATCTATTCCGAGCGGCAAAACACAACAGGTCTCCCATAGGCTTCTAAACAAACGAGGTTCGGACCACCGCCGATTCGAGAACACAATTACGATCAAATTAAGCGCTCGCTGAAAACGCACCTCACGAGGACGTATTAAATAAACGATTTTCGCTCTTATCACCATAGTTATAGAAATCATACAACGCGACTTGGTATATTTCACCAAATTACACTTGCATCCGAAGATTCTCGGGGATAAACAATTTTGAATCTTAAGTTGTTATTCATAGGGAATATGGAACGCGATTGCCTTAATAAAATAGTATCAAACGTCGGCGATCGTTGCGGGCCGCGAGCCGATTATCGATCGCCGGAATCGATTAGACTATCGATACCGTTTACAAATATTTCGACATACCGATAACGATCCAGTCCGCGGCCGACGTACCGACAAGTTTATAAGTTGAATATCTATCTACCCGTACTAAATAAATGTAACATCACGCCTCTAATCCCCGAAGAGGTAGACATAGATGTGTAGTAGGTACCCTCCGCGTTTCACCAGTAACGTTATACGTCTGACCATGGAATAGATGATGAGCCCATTGCAAAATTGAAAGTGAATTACTTAAAATAAAAAAACATCGATCTGTAGTACGAAATGTTCTGTTACGGTCACCGAGTACAGTTAGAGAGAATATTGTTTTTTTGGGAATTTCAGATTAATGCGCAATTAAAACGACCAATCAGTTAAAATAGGCTGCTGGTGATTTATCCGGTGCCTGATGGAATTTTTATTTATGGCGTCGTTAACAACGTTCTCCAATCAAATCCAGTTCCCAACATAAGAATAACATACACAGTAATAATTCAATCGTATACTTTGTCGGTTCCAAAATCAATCTAAATGTCGTTAGGGAGACATTTTGGTTTCGGAATTAAATGATGATTACTAATTTGAATTTGGAACGATGTGATTTATTGACGACGGTCGCGGATAAAATTGTTATGAATTAAAAGACATATCTATATGTGTATATAATACCAATATAACCTAAAAAAAACAATAGATTTTTTTAAAACACAAGCAACACTGAATTTTTTAAACTTGAATGTATATTATTAAAATTGAAATTTAAAATCGAAAATGGAACCCTTATCATTAGAATCAGAAGTCGGGTATCATTACCAATAGGCAAACGGGCCAATCATTCAGCAATATCCATCAGTGATATTATTCATTTCATCTGTATGAAAACAAACCATATTGTGTAGGCTGTCGTAGTGTGCGTTGGAAAAAACAGCCTCCCCGTCAGCGCGCCGCTCGCGCTGGAGCACAAGTAATGTTGTTATTATACCCCATATAAGGGCTGAAGCGCTATTTGTATTGAATCCCTTATCCGTTAGTAATTACACCGTCACATCGAACCCACGACATTTCCTATTTTGTGGGCACACAGCAAAAATGTATTGGTATATTCCTTAACAAAATTAATACAGTGCGCGGAGAGGAGGGCAATGAACCCAAATTTCGCTTCTAAAATAATTGAATGAAACTTATTAATCTCATCCAGCTTAGATATTTTTAAAAGGAAAACTTAGTTAATAATTGTCACTTCTTAAGACTCACACACGAAACTCTCTTCCCAAATTAGGTTACGCCTGTGCTATGGTAACCAGACATACAAAAAAATATTATACGTGTACCCATTTCTACATAAACAATGCATTATTGTGTTTTATGTAGTACAATAATTAAGGAACATCACGCCTATAATACCCGAAGAGGTAGGCAAAGCAGTGTAGTTTCACCAATTAAGTTTACTTCTCCAATTACGTTTATGCAAATAACCAGAGTCCGAGCCACTACCAGAAAACCGAAATGGCAAAAATCCAGTAAGATCCGGGACTTGAATCCAGGACTTTTCGATCGGCAATCGCGCTTGCGACCAACACGACCAACGAGGCAGTCAGTATTTTGAGTCACAGAGAAATCAGTCAGTATTTCGAGACTCACCGGTATCATCATCACCTTCGTCATCAACATTTCCGGTTCCACTATTGGACTATTTGAGTCTCCTCTCACAATGAGAAAGGTTAAGGTCATAGTGTACCAAGCTAGCCAAGCGCGGATCGACAGATAGACTGAGCTGTTCAACATTCATTTAAACTGTAAGTTTCTTACTAAAAAAACATTCATTCTCCCGTGTGATAAATAAATACAAGAATAACATTCTTTTAATTTTAACACTGAACGCACATTATTTATGACTGTTGTTAGAATGTCACAGAAAATTTGTTTTACAATTTAAAAAAAGTTTGACATGTGGTAAATTAAAAAAACGTAAGAGAACTTTAAATGCAATAACACCTGAGAATAAAAAAAACTGAACACTCGATTAGTATTAACAGCGGGGAATATTCCGATAATAAGCCTTCAATACGCTTTTTACACATGATCCGGGTACCGGGACGAGAAAAAACCTACACAAAATACGGGTACCTTTGTATGGGTATTGAACAAGTTTTTTTTTAAATAAGCAATTTTGACATTAATTTTTTGGAGTACATATCCCGCATATCATTAGAAACAAAAACTGTTTCATTAATAAATATGTATGTGAATATCAATGTGAGACCTTATATCAATGTGAGTTTCTTATGGTTTCGTATAGTAAAGTTTCATATACAGTTTCGTATACTATCTCCAGATAATTTTAAAATATTGTTAGTCGGATACGTCAAGAGGTCCGCATTGTCGCTGAGTATTTAACTCACTTTAACATTTTATCCACATTTATTCATATATATTAAGTACAATACTAGCCTCCTCTGCCTACCTCTTCGGGGGTAACATGCGTGACGTTACTTTTTATTTATTGCTACATAAAATCAGTAATAACGCAATTTTCTTTTTTCAATATTTTTGTTTATCTTCTCTAATAATTTACAAGATTTCTAATAGTAAAAGTGATGTACACAAAACGTTTCAACTTCATATTTGTTTATGGCAAGTAACACAATAAAAAATACTGAATCCTAGTATTGTGCGAGCCATTCCCCGCGAAGTACACCGGGCAAACAGTAGGCTTAGCTCTAAACTTTTGTTCAATTTGCTTTAGCACTCGCCTGTGTACGCGCTCGTGTCTATTTGTCTCTACAATGCTGTTGGCGTAAGTTATAAGCGATTGATAAATAGCTCTCCGAGTTGCCTAATTCATTTGCGAAATATTTTTTCCCATAGCAGAAAAATATATCTTAGTATAATTCGATACTCGTGGAGTTTAAACATGTATAATATAATGTAATAATGCTATGAAAAGCTCCACTGTATACTCGTATATATAAATGTCGTTTTTTTGCGCATATTGCCTTCGTAACATATTTATTACACTGAAAGTAATTACACACAGCACAAAAATTTCCTTTAATATATTTAAGTATATATACTTACTATATTATCGCTTCAGCGATGACTTTACGGCACACAATATTACTTTTGTACGTAAGCCATGTTTACACCACCGCAAATCCAGTATTCAGGTATTGTGGAGGACCCTATGGTTTATTTGAAAGCATGTTGGATTTTGTATTTAGCGTGTACGGTGTTAGCTTAGCAGAAACTCTGTTTGTTTCTTCCCACAACAACAAAGCCGAAGTCGGACGAAGCTTTCAGGTAAGCTCTGTACGGCGAAACATTATATTTCCAAACGGAGAGTTTAAAGGAAACTCACAATACATCTCCGTTTAAGCATGCGTCACTGATTGTGAATTCAGTTGCAACGAATGTTCAAATGCACAGTGCATTTAAAGCGTTTAAGATGTTATTGTATGAGATCACTAGTGACTGCGGTCGATATAAATGGGAGTACATATAATTAACAGATGTATAATAATGTTATTATATACATCCTGTATATAATAATGTTCAAGAGCACGTCAAGAGTGTGAGAATAGATATATATTTGTCACTCGATGATCTCTGCCTACCAAGTCAGTGAGCTGGTGTGACTATATTATAATATACATATATTTATTTTAATAAATTCTTAACATATATAAAAAAAAAGTTTTAGTATTACTTAATGAAACAAATAATAATAATGTTAAGATTTTTACATAATAATGTTAAAATACTGCCTCGTTGGTCGTGTTGGTTGCAAGTGCGACTGCCGATCGGGAGGTCCTGGGTTCGATTCCCGGGTCGGGCA
>DWDU01000618.1:0-17846 GCA_018245575.1 Jemadia suekentonmiller | reverse complement strand
CGGTGGCGCGTAAATTTAAAATTGACAATGTGGAAGAAATGAATTTAAAAAATTATTAGGTTTTTTAAAGGATTCTTTCTGAACAGGCTCATCATTATTCCAGAGGACGTACCTATAATTTAACTGGTGTAAACTGTAGTACCACTCCTCTGTCTACCCCGTCTGTAAAATATAGGCTTGATGATGACAGAGTCATTAAATAAAAATATTTCATATACTTATTATCAACTTATTCAAATAAAAATGTTTTGTGGTTAATTTTTATCTATGTTACTTATTTATTACATTGAAA
This sequence comes from Jemadia suekentonmiller, assembly GCA_018245575.1. Classification (NCBI taxonomy): domain Eukaryota; kingdom Metazoa; phylum Arthropoda; class Insecta; order Lepidoptera; family Hesperiidae; genus Jemadia; species Jemadia suekentonmiller. The sequence continues at coordinate 17,554 of DWDU01000618.1, read as the reverse complement.
ATGAACTCTTACGAGCCACAAAGTTTTGGCGACCTTCCATAATTCTAGTCACACAACAAATATTCCGCTAAATTATTAGATAGTTGTATTGTCAACGATTTCGCCAATTCTTCGTATTCGCTAGTAATTTACGATGGAAGCTCCTATGCCAGAGACATAACAATGGTATTTTTTGCGATATATCTGCATACCTTGATTTGCTTTTAATACAATTGACAGGTATTTAGGTAGGTAAGGAGCTTATGTAAGTAGATAGACAAAAAATAATTTATTTAAAGCGAGAGAAACTAGCACTACAGTTTTTTAGTAAAATCTAAGCGTTATCTGCCTACCTCTTCGGGGATTACAGGCGTGATGTTACGTTTTTTTACGTTTTCTAAGCGTTACGTTTTAATTTAGGATTAAAATATGATATGAATAGCTTTAATTCTAAATTGAAACTAAAATCGTCTTTCTAAGCAACTTTTTCGATTTGATACATATAGCCCATGTTATTGTTAGCACATAATAAAATAATAGAATAATGTAATTATAAGATTATCGCGTTTAATTAAATTTAATCAACAATAATAAATTATGCTGCAATATTATTCAATATTGAAATAGTCGTAGAAAAGTGACACATAACATTGTATTTATGCAATAGGACTTAGAACTGCCATGAGTTAGCGTGCTTAAGTAAAAATTCCTTTTTCAGATATGAGGATACATCCAAAATGTACATAGAAAACAAATTTAATATTGGCAAAATGTCAAGCCGTACAAAGGTTTAGTAAAGTGTAAGATTATCTTTATAGATTTCCACGCGTCGTTATGAAAGATATTTATATGCATTTGATTGATGACTTGGAAGTTCGCGAGATCTAATACCTACATAAGAGGTGTTGGCTTTGACAAATTTGTAAATTACATATTCGTTATTGTTACTTTCAGTTTGAATAAGAATACCTATAATTTAAAATGTTTTTATAAAACTTAAGCTTTGAGTTAGATCTCTAGATTCTTAATGGGATAGACAGACGGCTTTGAATTTCAAATATCTGTAACTTTACAGACACGACGTATTTTTTAAATTTATCACTTTTTATGTATAAAATAAAAAATATAAATATATTTATACTAATATATTTTATCGTATAATAATTAATTAAACCTACCATCTCGCCTATAATCCCTGAGGAAATAGGCAGAGAAGTACCTACCGCTGCTCAACGTAACTGGTGAAATATAGATACCATACACCAGGCACAAATCCAGACTTTGACTTACCTGCTAGAAATTTCGAATTAAAAATCTAATTTAGAAAATTTAATAATACCCGACCTTATAATCGAACTCAAGACCTCTCGAATAGCAGTCACGCTTGCAAGTCAAGCACGTTTGCACAGGACCAAGGGAGCAGTAATAAGTTGTTACTTTTTTAGTATGATACTAGCTTTATTTATCTTAGAACTATTGTAAATATAGCGAACTTACCAATGAGACCAACAAACTAGATTATCATATACATAAATATGAAATGATTATTATTGAGGTTCTTTGCAGAACTAACGCAGCCAACTGTGTGTGAACGTGCGAGTATATTTAGTAAGTAGAAAGCGGAAAGCTTTGGCATTGCTAGCCATCAACACTCGCGACCTTTACGTGGCCATGCTAATGTTGTATATAGTTTGTTTACAATCCTACACACTTCAACGGCTCCGGGTTTGAGAGCGGTCTGTTTTTTTGTTTGTGCAATTTTCACTAACATTTTGCACATACGCGTGCCTGTATCAACCAAGTGACGCACAGTAGAGACGTGTTCGTGACGAGACCGATTCGATATTAGGACAATGTTACAGACAAAATAATTAGAATCGTTCGTAACGTTGCCAAAGCGGCGGTCTGGTGGTTACTGTAATTTTATTTTTTGTACACGTATTTAAATTGTATAGATCTTTTAAATTATTGATATTTAAAACAGTTTAATTCAATTCGGAGATATTGTGATTGTAAAAATGTAGATATAGCTAGTAATTATGTAAGTTTTTCTCCGTAGAAGAATGTCATGTTTATTTAAATATCAATGTTTGATTCATTTTGGGAACTTTAAGTTCGGTAAACATAAATTATTCAATTGAAAAATTTACGATGAGATTTTCAGTTCAGAAAAAAAATACAATATTGATATGCATATTTGAAAATAAAATAAAGGTATAAATGAACTCAATATTTTATATTATTTTTGTTTCAGAAATATCACCTTACAAGATTTGAAAAACTTTAAACAAATATTCGTCGGCATTACACGCCCACGTGTATTTTGCACATTACAAGCGATACAGCGATGTGATAGAATGCACATAGCTATTATAAAAAGGGCAGGAATATAATCTTATTAAATAAAGTCACGTTATGTTTACTAACATTAGCCTTACCCTCGAGCGGCGCTGCAGCTGGTCGTCGCCGGGAATCGTTAAAAAGTTTCCGCTCATTTTGCAGATCACTCACAACTTTCCCAAAACTCAAGAGTAACAACTTGACATTAATTTACGTGCGTACTATGCGATGGTCAATCTGCGAATGGTGTGCCGAGCTTATGAATGGATGACGTTTTTAAATAACCCGCGCTAGCGCGCCCCCCGCGCGACGCGTCACGCGACGTACGCCCCGGCGTCTACGTTCCAACGCTTTTGTTACTCAAATAGACCGTATAATCAGCTGGGGATTTTAAGAAAATCGTCCGGTGAATCAGTTGTTACGTTGTTCGCATTTTTGCGAGGCATGCCAAGAGCGGTCTGGTTGGATTCTGTAAACTTTTGTAAACGGCTGCCTTGAGTTACATTGATATTACGGTTTTAAACGGTTCAAACGGAACTGTTTGGTTTTGTTACGACCGTTTCCCCACTATTTTTAACGCCGTCGGCTCTGTGGTAAGTGAAATGCAAAAAATACATATTTTATCACATGTAGATATAACGTCTTTATGCGTTTGAAATTCAAATATTGCATGCACCTCTATCTTTGATAAGCGGAATGTTTGTACTCAGACTGGAATATTACATTAATATGTAATATACCTACATATTATACTGTATAACACCGCCGAGCAATGCGTAGGTATTATTTCTGCACGCAACATCACGCCTGTAATCCCCGAAGAGTTCGAAAAAGAAGTGTAGTACACTTCCACGTTCCACCAGTTACATTGACGTAAATAATTTGGGACCACATCCTACGTTTACGTCAGAAGACTTATTATTAAAACAATTTGTGTTTCGGACTGCAGGGTCTGGATGTCCGTCCATCTATATGCTGGAGGCCACTTTGTCAATCCACAGACGTAAGAATACATCTGTCACTGAGTTCACAGAAGGCAGACAATAAGACTAAATGCACATATATTTAACATTTATTAATTAGATGTTATTAATTGTAATAGTACCGTATTCCTATTAATGTACTATCATCATAGGTTTATGTCCACTGCTGGGCATAGGTCTCTTTTGAGTGATTTTTTCTTTTGTTTTGGAATCCAATAATACAAACTAATTACTAGTGTGTTATTAACGTTTGGCAGTAACTGAAGTAATTGTCAATAAAATTTCAATTCCTACAAACCTGTTCAATATTGTGGCTGCCGCTTGATATTTTAATATTTTTGTCTTCACGTGAAACATCATTAGTTTTTTTCTCATAACTTTGCTGTTTGTAGGAATTCATAAATGTTTGAATACAAATTTCGAAATGTATCATAGCAAATGGAACAACATTTTTTAAAATTTACAATTCGTTTACAAATTTATTCGACATAAAAAAAAAACTAATTTCAGAATGTAATGAACGAACCGGGACGAGGAATATTGATGTCAAGGTAGAGTTTGGTGTAGGTATAATTGTGTACGCTAGGTACTAAATGAAAATACAATAAAACGAAACAAGATATATTTGAAATACGGATATTTATTTTAATTTTTTTTTTTCATAAAAATTCTAAATTCAATAATGTGTTTAAACATGTAACATTTACATATATGCATTTATACAAAGATACATGCAATGTTTTAGTGATATTAATACTAAAATTGGAGCGTAACAAACTTACAATGATGCTGATGTTATTTATGATCACATTTTACACTTAAAAAGTAATATTTACCAAGTATTGTCGAATGGTAAAGGATTATTAATGTTATTTATTGTGTAAATGCTATACTATGCAATATGATAATAATGAACACTGTGCGTTTTCATTTTACACTAGTACGAATCGCAGTACTCCGTTTGAACTGTTACACACAATCGGTAAAAGAAACGAAACAAGTGAGTCGAGTTCCAGAATGTAACGTCACACGAATTAATACTGACCGACATTGGTTTACGTAGATGTCCCACGATCCCTCCTTGCCGACGATTGTCGATGAGATGGACGTATCTACGAGTAGGTATAGGCACACTGAAGAATATATACGCGTGAATGACCCACGTTGGGTTTCATTGCAGGCAATGGATGCTACGAGTATCTTGTTCGACGTAAAGCTCGCACTCGCTTTGGGAAGAATGACGTCGTCAGTCAAAGCGACAAACAGATATGATAATGTGTTCAATATGGCTATTGTTGTTACATGTCGTTATTTTTAATGTAATTTATGTGGAATTCTCAAAACGGATTACCAAATTTATCGCTAAGACTAAAGACTATAATAGAATCCTTGACGGACACTCAAAAAGGCTGGATATTCATTAACTAAGGCTCAGTTTACTTTATGTCACGTTCAATGCACATACAAAATGGACATAAATTTTCCCAACTGTACCGTGTCGACATCAATGGTAGCAATAATCGATGGAACTTAACGTAACAGAATTTTCACGTGTCGTTTTTGTCGAATCATCCTGGGTGTACATCGAACGGGATATCTGCAAACATACCAGCACAGACAGTAACTAGTCACTCGCTTAGGTATAATAAATTCACTAAATAACACTATCCAATATAATAACGCACACAGGAAGGACGCGACCCATTACTTAAGTGTATAAGAGAGGGTGCAACGGAAAGGGGGCGGAGTTACGCCGAATATTCGTTAATCACTCTCAAACAACGAAAATAAACATGGAACATCTGGAAAGAAATACGTATTCCGCTCTGTTTCGTGTTCAATTCCATTCCGCTTCGCAATCCCGTCGTTCCATTCCGTTACGTTTCCGGTGTTTTGAAAAATACATGGAATTTGAGGAGAATAATTGGGGAATTGCACATGTGTTATTTCATCAGTTACACATCTTCGCCTAAAATTTATTTCAGAAAATGTATCGCGTGGGAAGCTGAATATTAAGAAAGAGATATATGTAATAAAAGCCTTTAAATCTAGCTTAGATATAGATATAGGAAGAAGTGTAACTGTTGAATATACAGGCTTAAATTCAATACAGGGGATGTTGATACTGTAATAAAATAAATAAAAAAATCTGAGCGGTTAATGACAAAAAAAGTGGGCAGTTTACATGTTGGACAATTTGGATGCTATCCTTACAGAGGGATAAGTCTATTGTGTTATTGTGCATTAATATATTGAAGGGATATTAAGAACGATACGATAAATGTCTACATAGATACACAGTTTCAGTCGACGCAGAAATACAAAAAATATGAATAAAAAAACTTTTCACATTGTTTATTATTATTAATAAGACGAGTAAATATTTTTTTAAATATATTACCGAGATTTGGACTAGACGAACCACATTCTCTATCTACAGATATGTAATCAATGATAAACGTTAATATACAGAAAATCTAATCTCCTGCCAGACCTGTGATAAGACATCATTACATATATATTTTCAACAACATACAGACTTCGTCTATGTCCTTTTGGAGATTTATGCAAGTCGCATTATGTATTTAATAACATTAAAATTAATAAATAAGTAAAAAATATAAATGATAAGACAACGAGATTTGAAGGAGACTAAGCTTCGGTAATACAAATTTTTTCAGAATAATATTAATTTTATTTTCGATCAAAATTTAATATGTCTACTTAGATATATAGAATAGGTTTTGATTTGAAATACACAAGCGTATAAAGAGAGTTAAAAGATTTATTGTATTTATTAATCGTATACATTACGAGGTATTTTATTTTTTTCATTAGTAAAACTCCCGAAATTTTCAATGTCAAGTCCTCAATGAAAACAAAAGTTACGAATATAAACGGACAGTACTGAATGATACTGAAAATATATACATATCAAATTACTTTCGTGATTTGTACAATTTTGTTATCTGTAATTCAGATATATGGATCTAATTTGAACTGCAATACCTTTCTCAGCGAACATCGAGCGCGCCCTCGTCCCGCACAGCACGAAACAGACATTGAGCACTGAAAGTTACAACTACAACAAATCATTTTATTTATAAGATTACGTTTCAACATTGTTATAGAGATTAGTACGAATTCAATGAGAATATGCTGAAGTATCAGCGCCAATGGACGTGAACCCAGTCGAAGCCGGACAACAGTTAACATCAACGAACTCTCAATATATCAAACAATCAATCAAATTGCAAGTAAATATTCACGACAGTTATGATTTATCAATTTTTATAACGATATCACAATTTTTAATAATATACAAAAGGATATATAGGAGATTTTAAGTAACATGCTTAAACAGGTTCAAGCTTATTAAAAGTAAGAAAGTACTGATATAAAATGTAATGTAATTCAATAAACGTTTTCGGTATGATATTTACACGCCGTTAAAACACTGAACTTGCAAAGGAAAGGTCCACATGAAACGACGCAGTCACACAAAATGGGTTTTGTTTAATGTCGATTACAAGTACACACGCAAGTACAAATCATACTACCTACACAATACGTTTCATTATAGAACACACATCGTTTTTAACAATACGCTTCGCATGCTTCGAGCAAAATCCTATACATCATGCGTTACAAATAAACGATAAGTACAATTTCGCATCGAACTGACATCCATTACATCAATAGTCATAAGTGTCTCCATACAGAAGCGTTACACAAGTATACGTGACGACAAATGAGGGGAAATAATTTACATAAGGCCATTATTTACTGTACACGTACATAATGTATAACGATTAAATGATCGATTAGATTAAATAATGTCGATTTAATATTAGGGCTTTAAGGATTAGGTAATGTATCCGCATTTACGACAGTTTGGTCCATATATAAACATTAATACATTGATCGTGTGATCTCGTTGTGTCCCCGGATGTAGGTATCCGGCAAATCGGGCTTTTTAACTTTATTGTACTTTTACAAAAAATCGCATTACAATGCCAGTGGTATGCCTCAAACGTTTCAACACATCGATACACCGGGCCGTGGAGCGAAGCGTCAGTGTTAAACATCGTTATTAATTTGCCGAATGCCTAAATGCCGGTGGACTCGCAGCGCCCGCGGCCGCCTACGGTCAGTCTTTTTTGCTAAAGATTACGAATTTGTGCAAAATATCATCTATTAGTCGCGTAAATCAATAACCGTAAATTTATTTACAAAACCGCGCCTCGGCGTCGAAACGATATATAACAATGAAACGAACGAGCACTGACCGGTAACCGCCGGAGCGCCGAGTGTCATTTTCTTCTCCATCTCTCTCTGGCTATCTCTTTTTTTGCATCTGTTTCGCAAACTTTCCATCGCTTCGTTCGTATCGCCGGGACAGTTTACTGATCACTTTATCAACAACGAACTATTCCTTGGCTGTCGGTCGCGGCGGCGCGCGGCAGGTCGCGGCAGGTCGCGGCGGCAGGTTGCGGCAGGTCGCGGCGCGCTCAGGCGGGCGGCTGCGCGGCGGCGGGCGCCTCGGAGCGCATCTCGGACTTGAGTTTCACGAACTCGCGCGCTACCTCGTCGCTGTGCCGCTGCGACAGGATCCTCAGTATGGTCCAGCCGGTCTCGTCCATCTTGACGCGCGTGCCCAGCGGCAGCCAGCACGCACACGAGCCCTATAGGAACATTGATATTCTAAATTTCACATTTATGCTAATTAGATTACCCACTGTTTTACGGAAAGTGTGGTACGTTCATATTTTCTGCTTTATCCAAGCTTATCTTAAGGTTAGACATATATTTTATGCTATTCATGTGAACTGCGGTGGAATGTCTTTTATTTTAGAGTAGGAAAGAATATGTGGAAGATATGTGGATATGTGGATATGTGGAAGAGTGGTTCATGAGTTATTTTTGTAGCTGATTGATAATTTTACTGAGATGCAGTAACACGTAAATAACAAACGAAAAACATAAAAAGATTTTTGTATTAAAATGACAATATAATTTTTTGGTGATATTGTCCCTGGAACTTTCATAATTGATTATTTAAATATGATTACAAGACATTGTAAAATATTGTTAAATATTCTGAAAGTAAGACATCGTGCAAATCACCTACTTCATATTGTAACAGCATCTATAACTTTTACGTATTACTGTCTCTTGAATCGAGCCGACCAGCGACTTACGTATAATAACAAGTGACAGTACGCGGGCATCGTTCTCGAATATTCTGAGAGTAGAACACGCGCGTGTTGTAGTCTCAGAATACGCAATACCTGGACCTGCTCAGCGATGTCGCACAGGCGCATGACGGCCACGCCCACCAGCCGGTCCTCGCGCGCGAAGCAGTAGTCGCGCACGCACACGTGCAGCTCGAACAGCTCCAGCTGCTCCGTGGCGCTCACCATGCTGCGTGCCACCGACCTTATTAGCCTCCGCTTCTGCTTTCTCATCATTTTTCATTGCAGAAAACTCAATGGAATCGACTGTTTATAAATGTAGACCGATTGATTTTTATCTTGTTTGCCCAGATTTTGCTGTCATTACTTTTTGAAGCTACATTTTAACATTGATTTAAAATAAAAAGATCAAAAAAAACCCCACCCCATATTTTATAAACCTTGTATTAGTTAGCCATTTAATCAAGACTGGATATGTACCCGTACGTCTAAAAGCACTATGATCAAGAATTCAACAGTATTTGAAAACATAATGGATTTCATGACATAACAACTTTTATAGGCGCGAGCATTGCAAAATAATCTTGAAGTCTTTTCAACAGTTCACAATTATTATCCGGTTCAGTTCAAAATATTTAAAGTTTCAACGAAAGTAATGTAATTTGCTTTAAACTAATTGTAAAACTTACAAACTAATTGTAGTATTGTACTACTATTATACTAATGTACTAATTGTAGAAATTAGGCTGATGATAATGATGATGCTGAATATCAAAGCAACTCACAAATGGAAAGTTTCGTTGAACTTGGGACTCCAGTTGTTGCTCTTGGACTTGGTCGCGAACTTGCGCTTCTTGTCGGCGAGGTGCGGCCCGATGAGGTTCACCTCGATGAAGGGTCGGAACATGCCACTGGCGATCACCCACTTCAGATCGTTGGCCGCCACCACTGCCATTACAGCCATCGTTATTTCGATAATCTTCGTCGCCGTATTTTTAGACGACCGTTGAATGAACTAAAGTCTGATCTTTTATAAGGTATTCGACCTTACAAAAGATCTTATGGTATCCACGTTGAATGAGATTTGGATTAAATTTGAAGTTTAGGATCAGCTTCTAAATGAGGAAACTTGATTTATCCAGATTCCTGTTATTCATTAATGAGTTGCAAAAGTTGTAGATATTTTCAGAAAAGCCAGTTGTCAAATGAGTTACATCTTAGTCAGTTCTTCGTCGCTTAACCCACAAACCGTTGAATTAACAAAATAAATCAGTAAGATGAAAAACAATAATTAAAATATCTTTGTATTTGCATTTTGTACGTATATATTTAGAAGTTAAAATCAAATAATTTGTATAGTCTTGCCTTTAACAGTGATCTTGTGTTCACCAGTTCCAGGATGTGTGAAAAGGTCCACCTGCAGCGATACCTCACCCACGGTGCCTTCTTCAGCGACTGCTGCATCTGTGGAATGATTTTGACTGAACCTTATTTGGTAAACGACCGTGAGGGTGGCATCATATTTCATTAATGTTGTGTTAAGAGACACTATCATCAACAATCCTTTTACCATTCTATTATTGGACGCCGATATGAATTCAAAAGGGTGAAAGCCAAAGGATACTAAGTAAGAAGACAATCTAAACACTATCATATTTAAAGACGAAAACATTACCCTGATTTTGCTGACTGGTGACGAAAGTTCGTATCAGCGTGTCCGTTGTCTGCGTGTATAAGCTCAGGGCGTATCTCAGGGACTGCAACTCGGGACTCTTCTCTATGTACGTCTTCTTGAGCCCGCTGCCGCCGGCGTGGAAGTACAGCTTGATGGTGTCGAGCGACGCGTCCAGTACCGCGCACTGCTTCGGAGTCAAACTCTTCTCCGCTGATAAATGCTGTTAAACAATTTGCCTCATTGATATTATCTTTTATTAACATCCTTTTCTATGTATTCTTGTAAGTTCTTAATTCTGTTAACTCAATAAAGAACTTTTATTATCATTAAATAAACTCCCTGCAGTTAAGATTGTATGGAAAAGATCGCGTTCTCAGACCTTATGAGACTGCGTTGTTTTCTTATACAATATTGTTTCTGCTGTTTTACATATGTTCAATATGTAGTATGTAATAAAATGTTCTTGCATTGTATAAAATGCTCGTGTGATGTATAATTAATTAACAACGTATAAGGAAATCAACAGCGGAAATATCTAACCGGATTTAAATTTCCATTATATTTATGTATAGTTTTAAAAACATCAACAACAAACATCAAACATCAAACATCAACAAAAAACACTTAATTGAATTATTAATTATTATGAGAAATTAATTTGTTGTTGAACTCATAAAAATTGTTATTAAGTCTTTCATTGTTCATATTCATATTCATATTTATCTTCAATAATGCAAACCAAAACATGTACGTTAGTTAGTTTTTACATTTTATCTATCCGACGGTGATATAATTCAAAACATAACTACGGTTAATTTATCTAATAACGAACGACAAGGCGACAAACTCTTCCGGCCTTAGTAGCCCCGTCGCCGCCCAAGTCTAGTGCCCCGAGCCGCTCACCTCCTTGGAGATGTCCATGACGCCGGACAGCGCGTGCTTCACGTCCTGCTTGCCGACCGTGCTCTTGAACAGCTGCGTCATGTCCTCGATCTTCGCGTTCGCGGCCAAGTTCTTCGCGTTGTTTGTTAGATTCTTCAACATCATCTGTTGGGTACGGATAAGATAAATATAACGATTTGATCCGACCTTTCTATATGGGAAGCGAAAAACTGAACGATGAAATGAAATCTGAATTTTAAAGTTGAGAAATATCCAATTATGTTTTTAATATGTAGTGTGTCATCAATAATTTAAAGCTGATTCATCAAAGTACATGGCATTCATTAAAATGATGACGTCAATTGGATTATGTTTATTCAAGTTGTTTTAATTACTTGTACAATAAAAATATCGATATTGCGAATGATGTAAGAATACATCATTTTGATGGTTATTTATGTTACCCTATTTACCCTAATAGCATTTAAAAGTAATTTGATTAATTTTATATTATGGAAGAAATAAACAGATTCAGAGGATATTTGTTAAATAATTATAGCAATCTATTCCTGATATCGTTAAAAATTGTCATAATATCTGTTATCTTAAGAACTAAGATACGACGAGATTGCGGCTTCGTTTTAATGGATTTCAGGTTTAGAGATTTATCGAATTTTGTTTTTATAGGCCTGCCCGCGCCTGTCCGATGATCCAGCCAACACTGATTCCTGTTTAATATGGATGGCCATGTAGGTATGTGAGGTCAATTTACATTCGAAGGTATCTTTCTAATTATACATATTTTAACATTGTGTTCATTTATTCTTTTAATCATCATAGTTTTGTAGATTACAATCAAAGGTATACCATGATTAGCATGCACAAATGAACAGACAAAGATACTAATCGATTAAAATTATAAAAATCATTGTTTTGTTGTATTGCATAATTAAAAACCTATAATAGTATATTTCAAACATATTTTCTATGTACAGACACCGTAATTACGGATTTACGATAATATTATGTATTATGATTTATTATAATATTCCTTACTGTCTTGTCCGTCATTGGAGGAAGAACGACAGTTTTCTCGAGAATCTTCATGACTATCTTCCACAACTCCTTGAGAAGTCGTTTCAGCACCGTCTTCTCACAAGTTTCCGCGTACATGGTCAATGATCCATCCTAAAGGTAAGTCGATACTTATTATAAAATAAATAAACTAATAATTTGGGTTATCAAACATGTCAATTCTATAATAGGCAAATCTTGTGTTACGTGAGCCAAAAGGACGATGAATCAAAGGGCAAAGGAACTAAATGAAAACTGAACCAAAGAGTTACGGAACTTAAAGTATTACCTAAGCAATAAGGAACCAAAAGAATAAGGATGCAAATGGAAATTGATTTAGATGTATACAAATAAATATGTAGTTAGTTACATGTTGTCTTCTAAAGTAATCGTTACAATTAACTTATTAAGAATTCATAACATAATCTTCAGTTGCAGATGATTTAACATTTAAGAATGAAGCCACTAAGTGTTAAAGGCGAAGCCAGTAAGTGCCACGTACCAGGATGTCCATGAGCGGGCGCAGCACCTCGTCGGCCTCGTGGTGCGCGGGCGGCTGCGGCGCGCCCGGCGCCGGCGCCGCGCCGCCCACGCGCTGCAGCAGCTCGCCCAGCTCCTTCACGCTGGCCGTGATGCGCGTCTCCAGGCTGCCGGGATAGGCTCTCGCTCACTCTCATTGCCCATTCCACACTGTGCCCACCATTTGCCTATATCGGCGATTTTTACTTGTGCCCCTAAAGTACTCATGGTGACCGGAGTGTTTGAGGTTAAGAAAAAACTATGTTTGATACTGGATGGTCGTGCACAAAATTATAATTGGTAATATTATATGGTCAAAAAATGTTTCTTCCTAGGCATTTAAATGCCTATTTGAGCATTAAAATGATAACGATAAGACTAGGATTTTGTATCTATGTATATCATTAATATGGATTCATGTTGGAAATTAAGAAAAAATTTAAACTTTTTAAAGAAAGTGCCGAAAATTTTCACTCTATTTTATATTGGTCTCCAATATCTCCACGTATGGGACACGCAAATGATAACGAAAACAAAACAATTTTCTCATAGTAATCTCAAAAAACTGAACCTTTAGATAAATCTTTGAAGAGCTCAAAATGCGGAGACAGTGACATAAGAATACTAATGCGACTGAATAAAAAAACACATCACCATTATTATCACGCATAAAAGACAAGCTTCATCGAAACTGCCATTCAAAGTCCGTTAATAAGCACTTCTTAGACAAGCGTGCTACATCCTAGGCCACATCGTGCTGCTGATGAAAAGAGGAAAGCAAAAAACCAAAAATACCTATTGGCGAACATCGACGCTAGCTCGTCGAGGGTGTTGTTCAGCCGCTGCTGCAGGTCGTTCAAGATGTTCGCGGCGTCCTGCTCCAACTTGGTGCCGCCCATCGCCTCGAACATCTTCTCCAGTTGCACTCGCAGCTGCTGGATGTTGTTCATTAGGATGCAAGCCTGGAAATTTACATGATCTCTTACGAAACTTAGTAAATCGATTGATTAAATTTTTTCGTATGTTGTGTTTATCGAAAAGATTAATGATCCCCTTTTTAGCTTAGGTTCTATTTTAAGTTGGTTTTATTTAAAAAACACTAAGGTTGTAATTGACGACCACAAATGAGATAAATAGAATCTCAGTAAAGGAGAATTTTAAATCATAGTTTACCTCTAACAATGAACTCAACTTACAGATCTGATGCTGTTAAGAATTAAACAACCGCGAAGTATTACATCAAGTATACAAAATTGTTAATCAATACTATACCACTCTCTCCTCCTTCAGATGTTCAGGGAACTCTTTCTTGACGATCTCCGCGTACGCCACGAGCACCTTGACGATGGTCTTCGCGAACCGCTTCATGTACCGCTTCAGGATCTCCGGGTCGGGGCACTCCAGCTTCGACACCACGTCGAAGCACTGCGTGAGCTGCGTGAACACGTCCACCACCGAGTTGCTGAACAGCGCGTGCTCGCTCGACTTTTGGAACTGCGGGAGAACAAGTCAATGTATCTATGTTCATTGTTTCATTTTTGATTTTAACGTATTCACCGCCACATTAATGGTGATTAACAAATGTGGCAGCCTCATCAAAAATAATGTGTTTGAAGAAAACTAAAATATTTTTGAGTACGAAAGACTGTTTTCATTTATTTAGAGTCAATTGTTTGAATTCGATTACACTGTGGCAAAACATATCGCACTTCGAAGTATAATTATTTAGTCAACTGTAAGAACATCGCAACACATTTTGTTCCTAAATCTTTATATGATTACCAGTGACAAGGCTATTCTACCTTTTCTATCTAACATAACACAATTTCCCCAACGTATCGTATGTATGGCGCGCTCACCCCGTCCTTCTTGTCCCTGTTGAAGGCGCCGTTGAGGTACTCCAGCGACACGTCGTCGTTCTCGTTGAGCCACTGCATGACGAAGGGCTCGAACCACGCGGGGTACTCGGGCACGGCGCCGCAGTACGGCGGCACGTCCTTCACGTAGTTGGTGTGCAGCCACTTCACCTGCACAGCCGAACGACCACTCACGCTCACTTGCACTCACTCGCAGTCGCGGCGCCCAGAGCGACCCGCCGCGGTACTACTGGCGCGAACAATTATATGGGAGCGTCGATAGATGCATGTACTAGACGTACTCGTATGTATTCAAATTGCCCATGCGGTGTGATTCATGATAGTAAGTATAGTTGCTGTTACATGGTTAATGTAATTGTAAGATTTTTTTTTATTACAACAGATATATTTTTATTTTTAATTCTTTAATTTATAATGACATAATATTTTATCGTTATGCATATCAATTTTTGTATTTTTATTTACATATTTTTATATGTAGAAACGTAATATCATACCTGTTATCTCCGAAGAGATAAACAGAGGAATGTAGTGCACTACCACGTTTCATCAGTGATGTTAAATCCCGTCATATAATGTATTATCAATAAAAGATAATCAAAAATATGTAGATATGTATATACATTGAAAAATATATGCAGTATGTAAACAACCATTTTCGTGTCCAGAATAAGTACGTGTCGATTGCGATATTATTTTATGAAATGAAAATGTACCAACTCTCAAATATATACATATGAACAAATTTTGACTTGTAATTTTGATCACACATCACGCACAAACTGCTGGATATATTTTTATGAAATTGACTTTATTTTTAATTTAGGTACATAAAACAGTCTGAATATAAGCCGCGTGCGTTAAGTTACGTAATCAGAATATTTTCAGTTACCTTGAAGTGTAAGTTCATGTACGCGGACGACTTGCAGAGGCGATGCTGCTCGTGCTCCTCCAGCGCGTACTTCATGTCCACGGCGAAGAACGTCCACATCATGTCCGCGGACAGCTGAACGACGTATTCAGTGTTCAATCAATTGTGGAATTCAATAGATTTTAATCAAATTTATATCATTTAAAGAGAACGTTGAATGAAGTAGCGCGACAGGTGTGTAAAGTTTGAGATATTTGGTGCTTTCTGCCTAAGTCGTGAGGGACATGACGTGAAGATATGTATGAATTCATATGTATATCTTACATATGATCATACAGATGCGATATTGATGGTAGCAGTTACAGTTACTTTAATGAAAGGTACATTGGTGTGTGGTTACGCAAATGCAATCCTTGCAGTATGACAAGGTAACAAAATTAGTCGCAGTTTCTATTGCGATTCCCAATTCGCATGCCCAGCGTGGGTATACACCCTAAAGGGAGACAAATGTCCAACAGTGGACTCACGGTGGCCGATGATGTTGGTGATGAACACAATACCTGTCCGATGTTCAGCTCCTGCGGGAACTGGTTGAGTACAGGCGAGTAGCTGTTCCTGTCCTCCTCTATCACAGACACTATGAGCGCTATTAGCTTGTGCCAGAAGTCCACCGAGTCCAGCTGCGGCCCGTGGTCCGACGGGTCGCGCTTCGCTTCGTTCGGATCGACCTGAACAACGACAATAACAAGCACCACAGTGATATCACGCCTTTATTTCCGATTAGGTAGGCAGAGGAGTGTAGTACACTCCCACGTTTCACCAGTTACGTTTACGTCCCACTACGGAATAGGTGGTGAGCCTATTGCCATACACTGGGTACATATCCAGACTCAGAGACTCTACTAGAAATGTCAACTAGAAAATCTAAATTATAAAACCTGAAAAGTATCCGCCCCGGGAATCGAACCCAGCACCTCCTGATCGAGAGGCACGTTTGCCACCACGACCAACGAGGCAGTCAACTAACGAATGGTATTACAAGATGTGGCACGGGGATTTTAAGACGTACAGGTAATTTCAATCTATGTCATAATTATAAAATTGTGTAGAACAAGAAAATTATGCTGCTTAATTTTGATCTAGCCTACATATCTGATTATGTAATTGCGTTTTTTATGAGAATGAACATAATTTACATTGTCGTGCTAAATTATGCTTTTCGTCCAATTACATCCATTAATAAAGAATAAATGACCCATTACGTAAAGTGTAATTTTTCAAGTATCTGTAATATATCGTTTTACGTTAATAGCTTTAATTGCATGATAAGACAATTTTGCTGTTTAATATAAAAGTTTGGGAATTAATCGACGAAATTTCTCTAATCTCAAATATCTCAACCACTAATACTCGTAATTATTAATGACTTGCCAATTTATATTGGGATGTAGTTTATGAAAATAATACTTCACCTGGAATTCTCTATTGTACAATTCGTAACAGTTCTCGAACAGAAATTGATATGTAGATCTAAGGCAAGCCTTCACGCAGTCTTTGACTACGGTACTGGCGCGGGGCGGACTGCTCAGCTCTTGGACCTGGAAATGTTACAACTAAATTATCGCAAAGTATGCATATATAATATTAATGACTTTTCTCATCAATCATCATCAACTTCAGCCTATCTCAGATCACTATTGGACACAGGCCTTTCCCAAAGAACTACATAATTCCGAAACGGAAATAAAATTTAAGGTTTCTATTTTTATCTTCCACATACGATTGACTTAAATGCCTCTCCGTTTTCACCTAAACAGTTACGTACCTTCATTCTAAAGAAAGTGATGCTGGTAAGAAGATCCACGGTGGACTTGAGGTCCATGAGTTTCTCGGCGCTGGAGGCGGGGAAGTTGTTCCTGTACATCGACAGATCGATCCTGAGCGAGTTGTGCAGCTGGTCGAGTAGTTTCACGAATTTCTCTTTCTGCGGAAACAAAATGGGTTTTGTAATATAGATTGATTTACTCATAACAATTACTTGCTCTTAATTTAATAGATCGATTGATCAACAGATCGACTGATCAGTTGCTATTGCTTTTGTTATATCATAATAAATCTTATAAACGGATGATGTCTTTCAATATAAAATATTATGTCAT
>DWDU01000617.1:0-17849 GCA_018245575.1 Jemadia suekentonmiller | reverse complement strand
GGGTCGGGCACTACAAAAATGTTCTAATTTAGATTTTCTAGTAGTGGCTCGGAGTCTGGATATGTGCCCGGTGTATGACAATAGGCTCACCAACTATTCTCTAGTGGGACGCACACGTAACTGATGATGGTGAAATGTGGGAGTGTTCTACACTCCTCTGCCTACCTCTTCGGGGATTACAGGCGTGATGTTACGTACGTTTTTTTTTTATAAGTACTTTTTCTAATTAATATACCTATATTATACATAACGATGGATACATAAATGTGTTACTATTTATACATAAATATTGCTATTTTTAGATAAATACTTCTAGTTTTAACTAATATTGATCTATTTTTATTGTAGTTGTAATGCGTAATGCTATCAAAGTAAGTTATAATAGATAATTAGTAACACAATGTTGTTATGCCTGTGTGTTCATAACAGAGTGATAAATCTGTGTATGCTTCACACAATGCTGTTTAAGTATATATTTTTAAAACAAGCTCGTTGCGTTTCGTGGTATAATCGAGGAGTTGGATGCACTAATAAATTGAAATATCTGTACGAAGTAGTTTGAAGAATTTGACATATTTTTATGGTTGACCGTGGCACTTAGAATACGAACCTAGATAGATGACCCAAAGTCCTTTTTCATTGTTTGAGAATTTCTCCATCTTGCTTAGATTATTGTTCGTATCATATCTGTCTCTAAATAACATTTATTTGACAATATACTGTAAAAGTATTTGTAACTTAATTGTAATATTTATAAGGTATACATATGTACCATTCTTAGCAGAATAATCGTAAATTACGATACAATTTTGCAAAATTTGTAATGTGTAACTATTCTGCATAACATTTTATTCTATACTAAAATAGCGCATTCGCGTTAAAGGAATCCGTTAACGAACGTTCAATTCCGTTCAACTTGAGAAACTTCCAGTCTCGTCGAAATCGAGCACTTACCGGAACCGAGATGCCGCATACGCGATCTTAAATTCAAGTACTAAAACTCAAAAACTTTTAATCCTACAGTACGTAGCGTTCACGTTAGAGCAATTCTCATAAACGAGGTGCGCGGCTAACGCGAAACTCATTTAAAATATTCCTGAAATATTTTACCATATCGTAAATTACAAGTACTTGTATGTAGTGGAAATAGGAGAAGCTGGTGCTCAAAAACATAGTAATTAATTCGCGGATAATACTATGTTTTAACAAAAATAAATTATATGAAAAATAACATCACGCATCTAATCCCCGAAAACGTAGGCAGAAGAGTGAAGTATATAACGACGTTTCACCAGTTACATTTACTTCCCACTATGGTACAGGGGTTCCAATCCAAAAATCCAGACTCCGAGCCACTACTAGAAATTTGAACTAGGAAATCTTAAAAAATCTCATTATACACACTTTTAAATGATAGCATTGTTTGAGATAGAAAACGATTAGGTCATTATGTAAGTATACGTGAAGTCTGCTCAGCCGGGAGCGAAGCAAACTATTACCATAAACCTTTTCATTCTGAGAATACACCTCTGTCTGACCGTTGAACCATAAATGAATTGATGATTATGATGACGACGCCGTACAAATTTAGTATTCGAAACGTCAAAAATATTATTCACGTATGTAATGACATGGACATTATTATAAGAAAAACATTAATGACATTTGCTTATGAAATAGCCTCTACATGTCTTTACAGTATAGCTGCGCTTAATTAAAACACTGGTCATGTTGCTTTCTTTTTCATTTTTACGAGTTCCAGGTACAGACTGAGTAGCATATGTTGTCACATTGTTATGTCATTTGAACTTTCAAATATTTTTCGCCTTTGTGTTTTGAACTGTCAAATTATGTTAAACAATATCTTTGCTTCTGCCATAGATAGACTATAAATAAAAATATAATCGTTACAAATGTTGTCATTATAAATTTTTGACAAAAATATATTTAACCAACCGTATACGTTCTGTCACCTACCAAATCCGTTGTAAATTTACTTTTAACTCGATTTCCGACATATTGAAACTTACAGTTTTATTTTAAATGCATCTAGTTTTATGCAAAGGTTCTTAGAGCGTACATTTTAATACTGTGGACTTGATAGCTTACAGTAGCGAGAAAAATAAAGAAACTATTAAAATTAAGCGTCTAGCAGCAGTAAAGTTATGCTTTACCCTCTACATTTTAATTAAAACGGAACAACTTCGGGTGCGAATAAATTGCTATCATTGTGACGTTTCTTATTAGTCATTTTCTTTCGCAGCCGATGAAGGAGGAAAACTTCGTAATACTTGACTGAATAAGGAAGGGGAGCGTTCTGTTATAAAGTAAAAAAAAAGATTCCACCGAGCGTAATGAGAACATTTCCAAACGCCATTTTCGTGAGCACCTTTTATGAGAAAAGAAAAATGAAGTCAGTATCCAATCAATCTTAATACTAATATTAAAACTGGTGCGAAATATCTAGGGATTACCTTTTATGGATATAAGGAGTAAAAAACGTGGATTTTACATTTATGCACATATTTCATTTTGTTCTACACTATTTTAAGGGTTTATACCAGGGTTGCATGGGTACAGAAACAGTGCTTCGTACCGTTCGAAGGGTGTGAGGGACAAATTCTAAGACACGAGCTATTGTGGACATTACTAAA
This sequence comes from Jemadia suekentonmiller, assembly GCA_018245575.1. Lineage (NCBI taxonomy): Eukaryota > Metazoa > Arthropoda > Insecta > Lepidoptera > Hesperiidae > Jemadia > Jemadia suekentonmiller. The sequence goes on along the minus strand of DWDU01000617.1, from coordinate 15,195 downwards.
GTAATAATTTTATTTGAGATAAATAAATGTTAAATAATGTCAAACTATGCAGCCATCATTTAACATTTGACGTTGTGTAAGTTTATTATTATAAATTCATCTTATGTAAATACTTGTCATACTTACAGGCGTCAGCCTGTAAGTACAGTTTCCGCGCAGGTTACCAATCTCTACTTTGAACTATGAATAGTAATTATAATGTTATTTTAGTGTAGATAAAGGTACCTATTACTCGTATATTTGTGTTCAAGTTTAACTACGAATGCACCTTTATGTCTTCACTGAAAAACTTTGACGCTTTTGTTACGAAGCATGTTAGCTTAGTTTACTGCTTGAGGTGATTAATTACAAAGCTAGATGGTGATTATTAAAAAAAACTAGGTAATTCATGGGACTCAGCTGTTAGCACTCTTTTGCAAGTTGGACGGCAATAGTAATTTTCCCGGCAGTGCAACATCTATACCTATGTATGAATGTTTATTGTGACCGTTTCAAATAGCTGGTACAATGAAAATTATAGTAAGTATATATTATTGGTATGAATACTATTTGATAGGGAAATGAATATTTTATTATTTGAGAAGGTATTTAGTTTACGCGAAATACATTATTCGGATAATATTCTGCTGTTTTTCTATAGTATATACCTACGTGTAGTATGAACTGGCCATTTACGGAAACACGAATTGAATGTCCATTTTCAGTTTCAATACTAAAAAGATATTCACATTTATGTGGCATTTTGTGCTAAAAGTTTATTTTGATTATTTTCACTGCAAAACATCCCATCAGGGGCATTGTCCGAAACATCAAACCGGAATCGAACTGCGACGGAAATGTCGTCTGACGTCGAGCTCTTTACAGCACTCGGGGGAAATTCACTGATTCTCGCCGTAAAGCCGCGCGCGGAGACTGCTGGCGAAACGAAACATGAAACTACAATGCGCCGAGTCGTTTTGCAACCTCACGGTGTATTTATAGGGTCACGGGTTTCCAGCACCGAATACTCGTAACCAGCCGATCTCCCTTGGTCGTACTGGGACGCCGCAGCGTTACTACATACCTTGTAAACATCGTCTTATTTGTCCAAATCACTGTTTCTTAATATTCAGTTAAGAACCGTATCTTAATACTGAAATGAAATAACACATTTTCTACTTAAACCATCATAAATAAACACCGTTATGTACGGTTAGTGATGAAATTTCACGAACCTTCAATTTTCCGCTTGCCTATCTTCCAACTTTCTGGTTAAAAGCGATTATTTAATTAATACTGGTAGATATAGCTAATAAGCTCTTAGATAAGAATATACTTGTCTATGTACATACCCCTCGATATATTGCGTCTTGACAGTGATGTAACTTGGGACAAGCCATCATTTACCTTCGCCGTGAACAAGACACGTCAGTTCAAGCGTCGTAAACAGTGTAACAAAATGGCTTTATGCACTACGTAAAGATCGCTGACATATTGCCTGTCTGTGTTAGGGTCGACCCATACTATCACCCAGTGACGGTCTACTTACATCCTGGTCAAGTAATCTGGTTAAATATTAAAACGAGAAACAATAGTACAATCGACTCACGTTATGCTCTTAATGCATCCCATTTCACTTGAATGAAGCTCTGAGAAATACTTATCAGTTACATAACGTTAGATGCCACAGTACAAAATAATACCTCATGTTCAATACAAAAAAAACCAGTAATGTGAACAGCACCTTGATATATCGTTTTTATCGATCTCACACTCGATTCGATTTGAATTTTAATTCGACATGATTATTGTGGACGTCGGAGTTGTTGTAATAGGTCCGTGAAATGAGTTTCATCACGAATACAGTGATGGTGTGGCTTAATGAACACCTGAGCATCGGCCATAAAAATTGTAGTGTCGTCAAACTTCGTGGTGTTCTAGAGAAGGAAACGTAAGATATTAGTAGAGATTACAGATTTTGTATGCACCGATGGCGTGCTATGGAATTGTCACGGTGATAATTTCAAAGTTTCGGACTCCAATTACACTTACGTATCTGATTTTATTACACGGTAGGTATGGACTATGGACAATTTTACTACGCGGAGCTTTACAGAGATTTATTTAAATACTTCCATGTCGAATGATTTTATTTTTAGCTATGTACGTACATAATATATTGACCAATGCTGAGACATGGCGAACGAGTTATTCTGTGGTCAGATAAGGTTTTTGTGATTGTATGACTAAGCATTCGTGTGCACCGCAATGTTTTATCACGATCTTTGCCAAATTTTGTGTTCATTTGATTTTATTATAACTAGTGAAATGTGATAATGTACTACATACATCCCTATTCGTGAATTACAGGCGTGATGTCGCGTTTATTTGGTTTAGTTTATCATCAGAATTTCATTGTTCATTAATTTATTTCATTACTTATAACACAAGTCTCCTCTTAAAGTGAGAATCGACATGATCTGTCACTATGGCGAACTGTGGGTTCATAGAATTCAAGTACCTTAGATTGTATTATAGACAACTGTCAGACGAGTACTTTGTCTCACAATGTTTCACTCCAAATTTTTCCCAAATGACATTTCATTTAAAATGCTCATATAATTTTGTCAAGTCGACCATGTGTGTGCTAGGGTTTGAACACCGAATTGCTGAAGTGTGAGGCAATTCGGTGGTGTGAGTGTAAATCATTAAGCTATCACTGTTTGATTAAACTTTAGGAATTGATAAGCTGCAGATGGAAAGTTTGGCCATTGAAATCTAAAACAGAACTGGCATAGCATGTCGAAGTTCCTCCAAGTCAACTGAGTTTCATGGAGAGTTCGATGTCCAACAGTGAAGCATATGGAGTGTAGTAGCCATAACAATATCTCGCCACCCACATCGAATGTTACAGCACATTGAATAAAGTACAAAGGTTGACGATCGACAAGTACATCTCACGTTCGAAAAATATATTTTATGAGTACTTATTTCTGGGCCGCACTGCGGGAGTTACACACGTTTCCTGGTCTTGATTCAATCTGGTGAGTGCTCGTGCGCTGCATGTGGTTCATTGGATAACTGAATTATATGTGTTTGGATAACAGAACTGAATTATATGTCTTTGGATAACAGAATTTGTTTGGACGAAAGCATTCGGCCCCAACTCCCTGCGTCTATTTATGTCGATGTTCGATTGTTGTTTCGAAAATGTATAAATTTTGTGGCGCCGCGTCCGACGGCTTGTAATGGGAAGGCATTTGAATGACTCGTCCATTGTCAGTTGTTTTAAGCTTCTGACGAATTTATTTGTAAAACGTTTTCACGTTTCATTATAGCGCATTCTTTCACAGTGTGTCCATGTTTTATTATTCGGCACTTAACTGACTGTTGTCGAACGAGCTTGTAAGATTTTCATAGTGAATTAATAGATTAATTTGAAATATACATACTTACAGCACCTAACTAAAAAAAAATCGATTTCTTTAAAAAACTGCATGGGTTCATCTAAGTAAATAAGTTTACCTAAGTAAATAAAATTCGTTGCTTACTTAATTTAAATTGATAAGAAGCTTGATTTACATGTTTTTTCTTGATTCAAATTTAAAATTGTTGTATGTCAATTGTGCCCTATTTAAATAACCTGGGATAAATGTGGGTAAATAAAAGTATCACAAATGATCAAAACACATATTTTTTCACTTTTTAATTAATAATTAAGTTTGTAGTCAACAGTGAAATCTCAATGTTTTATATCACACAACACGTAAAACCAAATTATACAAAATACAACTGAATATCATAAAATATGAAACCTTTTTTTTCGTCCACGGTGTTGACAGGCAATGAATTTTCGAAATGGCTATGGTTTCGAAAAGGCGATGTTAAATTGAGTTACAGTGCTTGTAATTAATTTGTTACTTAAATGCCGTTCATCTTGATGAAGCAACGGGGCTTCCTTGATTATGTAGTTCGTGGTTCCCCGTTGAGTTCTGAAGCAAGTACTTTCATTACGATAACTCATTAAAAAGTAACACAGTTATATTGCCAAGTCACATTTTAATAATATTTCGTTTTAACTCCCACTCTTGCCTTGAAAAAGTCTCTAAGACTCCCACATTCCTCAGTAAACTCGATATTATTAAAAGTTGTTAAAAGATTTCACTGTACTTGTTAATAAAGCGAGGTAAATCCAGCATCAACAGTGTAAAATTAAAGTTGTAGATCTATGTTACCAGCGCCTCTGATTTCATGAACATTACAACATAAATTTATATTTGTAGCATCCACATTACAGCGACCATAAAACAACTTTTTTGTTAAAATCGAAGAAAATAAGTTTAGAAATGGTAGAAAAATTGTATTTCGTAATAAATGAATTCAACATTTTTGATATAAAGTAACACATTAACGAATATTGTACCGTCGCTTTTGATTAAAATGTCGTAAGATCATTATTTTATTATGTTTATGAGCTTTCTGAATCTAATTTCAGTTAAAAAGCGAATGATGCCGTGACCTTTATTTTATTGTTAACTATAAAATTGTAGTTTTCGATTAAAATAACTTCCAACCATTTAATTTTTGCCGAGTTAAATTATGGACATAATTATACTTTATAAGAGTATTTTTTTAATAATGTTTAGTTTTACGAGTATATTATTTTTATCGTTTTCAAGTTTTTTTTATACTTGACTGTTTTATTACTATAATTTGTTTTGTATTTATGAAAACATGCACATATTCTAAGTGCTAAACAGAGCAAAAAAATAAATGGATATCATAGAATTACCGTTATAATATTTAAAAATATAACAGTAGTTTAGTACATTTTAACGCCTTTAGGGAATTCTATCATTTTTCGATCAGCAAATGTGAATTTGAGAATTATAAAGGTTTTAAATCATGATTACAAAAATAACAGTAACAATAACATAAAGTATAAAAAAGAGAGAATGTGAATAATATTTCATTCTTATGCTTAAAAGACGCTTTGTATAAAAAACAAACAAGGAAAATTGCGAGCCTTCCTTCTGCCGCCACTCATTTCCATCGCTGGGGTTGTTTATTTGTATGACAAAGGTGCGTTGTCGTCTATTGATGTGCATTGAGTATATGGCTACAGAGCACGATATCAGACAGATCAATGTTTTGTATGAGTAAGGCGAACAAAAGTCAGACAGATACCAGGAAAGAATCTACGTATATATACATATTACGTAACGTATAGGATATGAATATTGATGAAATGTAGCGTGATCAGTGGAATAATAATAGAGTAAGCAATCAGAATGTCATCCATTCTAATTATGAAAAAAAAAACGTTTCAAAAAAAATTCTTATGAAATTAATTCTGGCAGCTGGACTTATTAACCGAAAGTAGACTCGGTTAACGATTATTGAACGATTTAAATCAATAAAATCTATAATCGCGTCCGGAAAACGTAGGTTATTAGCTTAAAACGAATATAACTTATTTTCCAAAATGTACAATATCACTGCAATGTTTGTAACAAGATTGTACAGTGCAATTTAAAATGGAATTTGTATAAGCTGAAGACGGAAGACTTTGCTGGTATACAAAAGCCTGATTCTCTCCACACAACACTAGAGGTTTCAGACGGTCGCGATGAATTCAGCTAGGAGGCAATTTCCGCTTTATGGCGTGCTGGGGAGTGCAACGTGTATTAGGTAAACGTTGTGACAATAATTTTCGATGACAGAAGACGCAAGGGTAATTACTAAATATACTTTTACAATAGCGTTATAAAAAAATAAAACATCATTCGTTGTTAATAATTGCATCAAGTATGAAATCAGTTTAAGCGATAGGTAATGAATGTGTCGGATGGGTATATGTACCATATAATATCCAATATTGGAAATGTACGTGTTTTGGGACATGTTACTGTATACTTGTATTTCATACGTATGGGTATTACATACAGTCGATGGTATATAAATGTTAGTAACATTTGTATAATCTTCAAATGCAAGCATTCAATATCTCAGGTTCTAGCGGATCGAGACAACTAGATGGAACTAAGAGGTCTAACTTTTAATAGAGGATCTGGTCTTTCTACGAAAAAACAATACATTTTTTTTTATTATTCGTATTCGTTATTACGTATAATTAAAGACTATATACATGTAATATTTAGTATAGAGTCCCAAAAGCTAAATTCTATACTGAACTATTCTATTCTACACTATCCTATGAAACTTCCTAGCGTGGTCACCTTCAAGCCAACAGATTAAATTTTTCTTTATTCGTCTCAGGTTCATGAAAAACATGGTCTCGAGGGGATTATAATTTAATAGGGTGTAACAGGAGTCTTGCAAGTGTTATATTTTCAAAGACAAGGCTACTTTGTGTTTCGTGAAAAATTTTAAGAACCACAGTGAAAATACTTTATGAAGCGAACATATTTTACAGTCGTTTTGTGTTACATTCGAAATAAAACCAAATATACGTACTGAACAACGAACAGAGGAATAATATTAATCATCTCTCATTTTCTAGTGACTTCATTAGAAAATTAACGGATTATAATTTTTATGAAAACCTGTGTCGTATATTTGCTAACGCTTTTTAAGCAGGGTTTACATATTTTGCTGTGCAAGGATTTTCATAAACTTTTAATTGAAACAGTTCATTATAATTTATCATCAAAACCTGCCATTAAAACATTAATACAATTATTTATTAAAATGGATGTCGTCCGTTATCGACTTTTTGAGCAAGGTGTAGGTACATGTGTAATATTTATAAATTGAACAATTTATAATAATTTTAAAATTGTAAGAGATAATTTTGTTATTGATTTTTATTGTGTGTGCATAATATAAACAGCGATAGCCTAGAGGCTTAAATTCGACCTCGCACTCCGGAAGCACGGGTTCAAATCCTAGCGCGAGCCTCTTAAAAAAATGTGCGTTTTAAGTTTAAATAACTTTTGCTATAACGGTGAAGGAAGACATCGTGAGGAAACCTGCGCGCCTTAGAGTTATTAAGAAAAAAATTATTCTCTAAGGCGTCTGAAGTCTGCCAACCCGCACTTGGCCAGCGTGGCAGAATATGATCTTGTCCCTCTCATCTGAGAGTAGACTCATATTCCAAGAGTAGAATATAGGGTCGGGAAGAGAAAAAGAAAGAAAACTGTACCTATGCATTAAAATTACTTAACCAAAATTTTAATAACACATTACATAGTATATAACGTAATTTTTAACGATTCTTGCTCCTTTAGACGAGTGCTTTAAATGGGACTGCCGAACCAGAGGTCCTGGGTTCAAATGTCGTATTTGGTTCTATTGGATTTTTCTAATTTAGTATTTCTAGTTGTAGCTCGGAATCTGGATTTGTAACCGGTGTATGGCAATAGGTTCACTCCCTGTCCCATAGTGGGACGTAAATGTATCTGGTAAAACAGGAGAGTGTTCTATATTCCTCTGCCTACCTCTTCGGGGGTTACAAGCCTAATGTTACGTTTAATTAACAAAATGACTATACATATATATAAGTCTACCTAGTAAAATAATATATTGGTAGTTACATTCAAAAACACATGATATTCTTTGTAAATATAATATTGTTTTCACGAGACTATAAGGATTAGTACGGGACTCGGGCAATAAAGGGGGACTATTAAGACACCTGGCGGATAATATTAAAGGGGGAACAAACATGAAATACATAGCTTCACGCTGTTTTTATTACTGTAAGTTATCTAGATCCATGTTTCGAGTAACATTATTACATCCCATGTGAAAGTAAACAAACAATTAACTAGATATGTGGTTAATAAGCGTATAATAAAATTAAAATGAGTTTTATACATCTAAGGGTGGGTTCTATAATTAACTATTCCTTATTTTCATAACAAATTATACGTTGCAATTAAGGTTTATAAAAAAGAAATATAAGGCACAACAAAATGCAATGGTTTTCATTATATTTAAGTATTTTTATAAATCTACATAATTATAATTTAACGATAATATATCGTATAGAACTCTCCAAGTCAAATAAAATCTTATATATGTATAATATACAATTCTAAATTACTTCAGAACTGCAAAAGGAAATGAAGCGAAGAATGACGAGGAAAATTGTAATAGGATCTTTCTACAATTGGCCTCATAATTTGATTTGAGACGCTTTAATATTCGCATTTCCGAGAAAATTTGCCGGCAAGCCGGAAGAGGAGTCGCGCTACGTCACAGGCGCGGGATTAAATTGGAAGGAAATGGTCTTCTTTTACTGTCATGCAAGAATATATTTGATTACTAACGAGAATAATACTAAAAATATACTCTTAACTGGTACTACATGTAGATAGGTATACGTGAAATGAAGATCACAATTATCTTTTCTATCTAAAATTATTAACAATGAAATTCACGTGAATCACTTGATAAATAATCGAATATAGTAGAGAATAATACATTTTACACTCAACACACATGCCCTTTAGAATTACTATAGTTTCTAGAAAAATGTATGAAATACAAAATAATTAAACGCATGACAATCACATAAATAAATAATGTAAAGTAACAAAGATGTGGGGCTCATCCGTTTAAAATTTGCTAAGATCTGTTAGCGCGGGTTGTTACATAAATTTTAACTGAGTAAATGTTACAGAAGTATGTATATACAAGACAATTAATTATTTGTCCGTGTCTTTATCACTTTTACTCTTAAAAAAAGTTATTAACTCGCAAGACTACAATGGATATAAATTTAGCATTTAACAAAGAGTGTACCTCGAAATATGTAATCTTTTCAAGTCTTTTTGTTTTATCGTTCACACAACATTGTTCAAAACAAAAAAACAACTGAGAAAATAAAATAATAGTTATGTAACATGAAGAACCCGTAAACAATATCACACGATCTTCCGAATCATGAGAAACTACCTCGCATAATGCCAACGCTATATAAACAAGTGATTGACCTACATCTCTGTCCAACGATCGTCCCTCGTTCCTTCGTCAGCAAAAACTTCACATTCATACCATACGCAACCTTTTTGCGCGGCCTTACTGGCTTTTCGTTTGACAAATAGTGGAGCTTTACTTTCATTAGAGAGACGCACATATTACCTGATATTGCTGCCCCGGCTCTAACAATAATCGCGGGGAAAATAAAAAGTCGGCGCTTAAGTGAATTGCGAGCGTGGAACGGTATAAGACTATCTGAAGTTATATTGTTGATGAGTATATATATGTTTGGTTGAGATAATCAAAAAATATTCAAACATTAAATAGTTGACACAACGATCAAAACAAATTTTTATATTTACAATTTTATAATTACAAATAATTACGAGTCTTCTGTATTAACATTTTAATTATCAACTGAAAAGTATTAATTGATGGGATATTAAATAATACCTTGTATATAATTAGGTTCATGTTTCAATGAGTTTTATTGTTAGGTACAATAGTTGACGTCGTAGTCCTTGTCGGCGAACGCATAATTATGAATAATGCGTATATTGGTTTTCTCTACAGCCGCTATATAAGTTATTTGTATTAATATAATATCGTTGAATTAAAAATAAATGATAACCAAAAATGTGTGACTGACCAAGAGGAAACAGTTGAAGCGACGACCAAACATCTTCATAACGTAAGGATACTAAGTAGAAACCACGAGTGAAATAGGCCTTGCAATAGGAGATTCAATATTAATTATTATAAGCCTCAGGCATGAAATGGGTAAACATAAGTAGACAAAAAAAAGTCATAAATTCTTTGGTCAGACCACGTGCAACTGCGTCCTGCGGTCGTATAGGGGTGACCGAGTCGTAATTCACCTGAAACACATTTACTGGACCGAACAGCACCCTTAGGGCGAGTATGTGCTACATAAACAAAATAAGAACGTCGGCAAATTATACCTATACAGTTATTTTTAGATATTTTATAAATGTAACATCACGCTTATTATCCTCGAAGAGGTAGGCAGAGGAGTGTAGTACATTCCCACGTTTCATCAGTTACGTTTACGTCCCACTATGGAATAGGTGGTGAGCCTATTGCTATGCACTGGGCACAAATTCAGACTCCGAGCCACTATTAGAAAATCTGAATTAGAAAAAATCTATAATGCCCCACCCGGGAATTGAACCCAGGACCTTTTGATCGGCAGTCGCGCTTCCAACCATCACAACCAACGAGGCAGTCACAGACATTTTATAATAGCCAAAAGGTACTTAAGCTCGTGGTTTATGTTCAGTACCTACGTTTACTGTCTCGTTGATCGAGTGATTTTAAGTGCGACTATTGATTCAGAGGTGAGGTCCTGGGTACAAATCTTGGGTTGCGTAATATTGGAGTTTTCTAAATTAGATTTCCTTATAAACATAAATGTCTGTAATGGCTCGGAAACGCAATTAGTCCACGGAGTATAGCAAATTATACTTATGTAGTTATTTTTAGATATTTTATTACATCAATAAAATAGCTAACAGGCACTTAAATCTGTATCCGTTGTTGTCTAATTGTAAGTACAGAACATAAATTCAATATAAGAGTGTTTAGTTAATTAAATAAGGACAGAGGTTTTAATGTATTTATTTATGACAAAAAGGCGTCTTGATTAACAGCAACAGTGTAAGCGAGCATAAAATATGTCATGAAAGCTCGTAGGTGATAGAAAGAAATACCTATAACATTTTTATATTATGATATTATTGAAGATTAAAATATAAATTATTATTGTATGTGTTCCAATTCGCCTTTTTTTTAATTTATTGAAATTACATTGTAGTGTCTGGCATATAAGGCAATTAAACATTACGAATCATATTGCAGTTTGAATTTCGAATTTGCGTTGTCATGTGTGGCCAGTTTAAGCTAGGGCGTTGAGATCGTCTATGGGTTCTACAACGACGATTATGTGTTTAATAAAACCAAAATTTGAAATAATTCAGAAATATACAAAGAACCCAAAATGTATGAGTAGGTAAACCCAGTCAGAAATAGTTAAGTAATCCAAATTAGTTTCACCATTTTGAATAAACCAATTCGAATTACAGTACGGAATTAGATGCTGGCGTTAGAAGCGGGCTAGCCACGTCCTGTATTGAATAATTGACAGGGATGAATACTGTGGCGCTCCCAGGTGACATTGTTTTATTATAACCAACGTCAGAGCCTGGGTAACCAATTTTGCTTTTGCTTTTAAGGACATCAACTCGTACAACAATAAAAGAAAATTTCCTGCTTCGGTAACTAAACCTGGGAGAGAGGATTATAACTTTTGTTTCAATTATTTTTATTGCAATAGCAGTATGTATGTATATAAAATTATTTTTTTCATTGTGTTTCAAATAGTAATTTGTAGGATTCAATACAAAATATATACTTACAAAAACATTTATATCTACGAATATATGTATATTCATTACTGTATTTATATATGCATATATTATTGTGTCCGATTTATGACAATAGCCTCACAACCTATTCCATAGTGAAACGTAAACGTAACTGGCGAAACGCGGGAGTGCCTACACTCCTATGGATACCTCTTCGGGGATTACAGGCGTGATGTAACGTATTTATATATCTGGGAATACTTCGATAAAACCAAGCGTTTGGCTACACTATGCGTACCTACCACCCTCGCTCGTGGCTACACCGGCGACAATATGTCTGCCTGCTAACCGGGGGCACTGTTATCTGATACTGAGCGCCTTACAATCGATAAGTCGCGACGGAAGCTAATACTGGTAAAAAATTGAACTTAAACTGCGAAAAGTACACTTTTTGTGGCTGTGAAGAATTAGGTCTTGCTATGCAGAAGCTTTGCGCATTCATACCATTTATGAATGTAACAGCACTCCTGTAGACCTTGAAGGTAGGCAGAGTGTAGCAATCTCCGACGTTTCGCCAGCTATGTTTACGTCCCGTGGAATAGAGGGTAAGTGTGTTGCCATTCACCGGGTATAAATCCAGGCTTCAAGCTACTACTAGAAAATTCACATTAGAAAAATCCAATCGAACCCAAGACTTATCGTTTGGCAGTCGTGCGTACAATCACTCGACCAATGTCCGTTTTGGTTGATCTTACTTATTACTATAGTGTACTACATTTAACTGCAGTAAGGGACAAACAGCAATAAACCCGTCCATACTATCGTTTACGGTAAGCTTTTGATAAATAAATGTTAAATAAATTACAAGTATATTAATGGGCGTAGATAAATTTTTGTACCCCATTTTAAGAGTAAATTCCATAACTAAAAGTTTAATTTGATTACTACTGAATTTCAACCACTTCCGGAACATTAATTCGAATATAAATTCAGTATTTTTCATTTTAACGTGAATCCTGGGTAAGAGAACATGTTTGTGTTACATCATATCGTTTGTAATGTTAAAGGCTTCGTATATTGGCAGGACCCACAAACATTCTATCATACAAATGCGTGACTAATTTAATAAATTATAAATAAATGTCATCTGATACCGATCTCAACAGACTGACTCAACAGAGCTTAATAAGACGGCTGATAAATTACATTCATAGAAATATTTACTTATAATAGATTTTTTTTCTACTTCCACGCACAAAACAAATACTTGTGCTCATTATACAAATGTTGGTTCTGGATGGGAATCAAACATGCAAACCTCGGCGCAAGAGTCAGGTTTATTAACCACTGCACCAACGGGTCAGTCAAAATAATAAATATGTAAATCTAACCTTTCTAAAATTTTTTTCACGGCTTCGCAGTTCCAAAATATGTTCTCGCGCCATCTAGCACACACAAAACTATCGCTAGTATGTTGATTAAAAATTATTAAGGCAGTGTTCGTATAATTTTATAATTTAGGCGTTCGCCTTTATGGGCATATTACCCACATTGTAGAGTGGGCGTCTAATTAAAAACGATTTGGCTGTCTGCCATCGTAAACATAGACGCCATGTTACGATAACCGCGATAATACTGATGGTGTTAAAGCGATTGCCTCACCTTTAACTAATACTAAGATAAGTTAGGGAATAAGCTCTTAGAACATGCAAAATCTGATAATAAGTGTATTTCGTTGTAACTACGACGTTTGATGAAACATTCCAAGAGTCTCAAAAACCTGGAGATATACAACGTGCTAGATTTTGTAAGCGTCTCGGCTATAGAGCCGTCGGCGCGGTCTGTTTATTACCCAATGGCACCATTGTGAATACACTGTTTCTAAGACAAATTGGTATGGTAAGATATTTGATAGTGGAAAATTCCAATCATTATATTGGCACACAAGTAGAAAGAATTCAGTAGGCGATATGCAAAACAATGTTAATTTATTAAATATACGTAAAATGAACGTAATACATTAGGAATTTAGTACAATTATATTTTAAAAGTAAATTCACCCCTGTAATCCCCGAAGAAGTACGCAGAGGAGTGTAGAACATTCCCACGTTTCACCAGTTATATTTACATCTTACAATAGAATAGGCGGTGAGCCAGTTGCCAGAACCGGGCAGAAATCCAGTCTTTGAACACCGCAAGAAGTTTCTACTAGAAATATCATTACTAGGAATTATATTATAGATACAATAACAAGTGCATTTATTAAAGTTTTGTTTGTACTGTTGGCTTTAATTTTCACATAAATGAAATTTTCCTATTCGTGCACAGTGAGACAAGTGGTTGAAATTTGAAATTATTAGTGATATTGACATAAGCGTTGATAAGGGTTGTTTGTTCGTTCAGTGCCCATCGAAATCGCATGATTCTGATTTTAGCGGAGTCGATTTATTGATATTACCCCATAATCAGCTAAATTTATATTATATTTCAGGTTAGGATGTTTCCAGATAAGCGAATTTTATAATCACTACGGATATAAACGGATAAAAGAAAATTTTATTGCAAAATTAAATGCATTTCTTTTGCAAAGTGCCCCATATATCTTTATTCCTTATGTAGCACCTCAAATTAAGAAATGCTTTTGCGTACTTAATTATTAATGACATTCTCCTTGAGAATACACACATACTCATAAATATTATATACAAATGCATATATATGCAACGATGTACATGCAACGAAATATATCTATCTATACATAAGAAAATAAATATATAATACTGAAATAATAAACACATGAAGAAGAATGTGTAGCATAATTTTTCCTTAATAATTGACTGCTTGTATTAATCACCATTGGACAAGACAAGGCAGGCATAAAATAAAAATGGTTGATAATGATGATAAACAAAAAAAAACCGTGGCAGGGACGTTTGTCGCTCAATGACAAGGAACGAGAAATATCTCACTAATAAACCTCAACAACCTGTAAATCTCAGTTCAGATCATTAATTCCACACTTCTCATTAAAATTATCCACTTGTAATAAAAGCACCATAAAATCGCACTTTGAACACCTCGAGCTACCGGCAAGAGGTGATTCTCCGTATTTATGGCGTTAGATAAGGGACAAAAACTTCATCGGTTCTCCATTATCCTTAATAAGTATGGATTAGGGCAAGGCTTCTAGACCACGCCATAAATTTGAAGAAATTCTTTTATAATGGTCCTTTATCATCACACTTTATGAAGCTCCCCCATTCCCTCTGATAAGTTTGGTTTACGGGTCATATATTATGCCACGTTAATTGGAGGCTTTGGGCTGGCCGTTATATAAATAGTTTATTGGGCTTTATCACTTAGTACCTTGTCGTTTAGAATTTTATTACAATTTGTACCTATCGCGCTGTAATCTCGTTTGTATGATATACATACAAACGTTTTATGTCCGCCGTCATTTTCACACTTGTGCTTACAATGTTTTATTTTACAAAATTATCATCAGATAGTCGTATCACGACAGAGTAACGACATTGCAATATTTGAGTCCTTAAAGCGTTTGACGAACTTGGTATGCACTTGTAAATCATTATCTGGGAAGCTTGTATTGGACTGTTAATTGTGACTTTGGTAGCGCTTATTAAGGATACATTTATTTTCATTTTAAAAGAGTCATACATTGTGCATATTTTTTTAAACTTACATGTGTAAATTACATGTTATTTGCCTCGTTGGTCGTGTCGGTAGCAAGTGCGACTGCCGATCGGGAGGTCCCGGGTTCGATTCCCGGGTCGGGCACTCCAAAAAATTTTCTAATTTAGATTTTCTAATTTAGATTTTCTAGTAGTGGCTCGGAGTCTGGATATGTGCCCGATGCATGGCAATA